>JAUELA010001791.1:0-12206 GCA_031471845.1 Boltenia villosa | reverse complement strand
AATTTTATCACAAATATATTTGTCTGTCAGTATGGGTGTCTATTTGGGGTATGAAATCTAAAAATTCGTTCCGGATTTAAATCTTTTTTGTCGAATCAGGCTTCTAACAAAATATATTGCAAATCACACTGTATCAGCCACACTGCATCAGCCACAAACTAGTGAATTACTTAAAAAATAATAAAATGGCAAATTTCATGATAAAGGCAAAATGTAAGTAAAGGAATTTGATGAACATTTGTATATATGCCAAGAGTTGTGTAATGTCATGCAGCAAACTATTTATCCTCAATGCTTCCTTCTAGTTGTGGTGTCGTATGTAGCTTGAATGACAAGGATGCTCAAACAAGAATTATAATTTAGTAAATAATATAACACATGGTCTTGTTTGTATGAGCTAAAAGAGTTTTATTTCATACGCTTTCGCTAGATCATAACATCTAGCTTCTTCAGACGAAGCGATATCAAACAACTTAATAACAACAACAACGTTTTTGTATCGTAATTTGTATATATTACTAGAAAAAGTAATTGGAGAATTCACGAAAAAATCAGTAATGCTGAATCATCGGATCATGTTTTCTGATCGAATTGGATTGAAAGCTTCTTATCAAAGCATGGTCGCATCATGCGTCATGTACAAGCCCGATACAGCTTGCTGGTGAATACGAGGGTAAATATGATAAATTAATTTGAAAAAAACCTGCCCGTTACGATATTCAATTCCTATAATTGAAGATATGAAGACGATTAAGAAAAAAAATTTCAGTAAGCGATTTGAAGATTCATATATTTCTGGTGGGTTGTGTCGTCACTGTCGTATTTCAATACTATCATATCCCACCATCTGTCACAACAATTTAAATATGACGGTCCAGGTAAACTAATTCTTGCGCTTACTTTAACACACCGTCTCAGCACGATTTCTGACGACAAAAGGGCAGGTGGGAAAAAGATATCAATAAAATAAGTGTGAGAGTTTTTTTCTTTCTTCAAAATAACGTCTATATTTCCAGTAGAAGGGCGGCTACGTATCCTAGACACATATGTTTATGTCAATATATTTTCCATCAACTTGCGCATTTTCAACCATACTCAGTTCACTTACATTATATTTCACATCAATCATATTTTTGTATTGTTATATATGGACCTTTGAAATATTGTCTGTAAATAAGTAAGTGGAATATGTTCAACTCACCTATTAACATTCTCGTCACTTGATGTCAATGTTTCCGTGTTCATTGTGAGACCAAGTCTTACAAGGTCAGTGTTAGCTGCAGCCATGCTGAACGCACGTTTCCTATCGATCGACAATCTTGTCACACAGCTTTGCCTCTGTTTATAACGAGATTGAAAATGAAAAACTCCTAAAACTGCTAAAAATCCGAAACCGAGAATATATTGTAAAGTAATCTGAAAATTCAATATCAAGAGTTGCAATGAAACTAGACAATGGCTTGAATCTGGCTTGTGTTGGATTTTTTATGTGACTTAACCTCAATCAAGCAAAATTTAAGGCGGCAGCTTGACTTAAGTTTTGAATGCATAAAAACTGGACTTGATTCAAGTATCAGTTGGTGGGTAAGATCCTTTCTTCACGGAACCAATTTAAAAAAATTTCTGTTCGCCTCATGGTTCTTAGTCAAAACGTTGAGACATTCTGTGAAAGTACCATAACGTAGACAGACGCAAAGTAGACAGACATTAGGTCGACACCATACTAGTCAATAGTGATCTCTTAATGCAGATGTTGTTGCACACACACATCTATGTGTGTGATCAAAATGTGCTTGGAAATACACAAACTGTTAGAGTTAAGGCATGTATAAAAAACTTTTTTTCTTTGTTTGTCTTTATCAATTAACGGGCACGATTTTTACAATTTTTTCCTTGTATCTTATCCTTATCTCCTACTACTCGGAAAGTGCACCAAGAGCATTTTCGCTCGGGAATCTCTTGAAAATCGCAGAAAAAAATGGCAAGCTCGCTCTCTCAAATGAAGTCATTTCAATTTGACTGTCGAGCAGAACACATCCAAGTAATATTTATCGGCTATGCAATTGCAAGGATACAACCAATTTGTTACAATTCAAATATTTCAGGTACTGCATTCTCCAGATTTTGAAATTAGCATTAGTGCCGTTAGGCCTTTTTAATGCATGCAAACACGATTGATTGTTTCATTGGAATTATTAATGATCTCGCTTGTCAACGCTACAACCATTAAGAGAGATGCATTCGACTTCTCTCAATTTGAAATATAGTAGGAAAAAAACACACAATCCGTTCATTTTTCGTTATTGTGTTATTTCCTTGTTTATACCCGCCTTTAGGGTTGGCGATACGATTACTTGACCATTTGACTGTCGATATTTTGACCATCGATATATAGTCTGTCGACGAACTTTTATTGAACGGTCTCATGCCGCTGTATTATGAATTGGATAACTAGCGCCAGTGGCGCCATCTAGGGACTCGAATGAGCAATAAGTAATAAAGTAATCAGTATAATACTAAAGCTCTAAAATTGCTTTATTGATTGTTTGTCTGTTTTTAAATACAGCAACAGATACAATGCGAACAGAATAAAACAAGTTTTGTGAAAATTGTACCACGGGTTCCAGAGTTAGCACCGTTTTTGTGGCTCACTGATGGCCTTTACTACGTAATATTACGATTTCCACTATTTCCCATTGTGCGTACGTCGGGTTGCCATTGATTGTTAAATCATTATTTCGTGACAGAGAAAGAAAACAACATTTGCGTTCACATCGTTTTTGCTATAATTAAATACAGTGAAATCGGGAACGGGCACAATACAAACCTAATAAAACAGGTTTCTTAAAACAGTGCCACGACTTAACGAAATAAAATTTCAGAACTGGATGTCCCAGCGGGTCACGGTAGTCTAGTATATTTATATATACAATATATATATCTTTCATTTTTTTTTCTGGTATGACAAAATAAAATAAATTCCTCTTTCTCTCTAGAGCAATCGAACAAGCAGTAAGTAGACTAAGTAATTGTTACTAAACTGAACAATTGATATAAACTGAAACAAACCCGATATCTCAAGTTTGCTGTCAACAGACCGTCGCTGTCAGTCCGTCGTCTTATATCTGGTAATTCAGGTAAATCTGACTCTTCCGACTCGGAAGAGACAACTTCTTCCTCCTCCTCCTCCTCATCTTCTTCTATTTTATCTTGTTCGGATCCTTCAAAATTCATTGTCACGACAGGAAATGCGTTATGAGCAGTCGTTCGCATCAAATTCACGAGCGAACGTAGCCGAGTGTGAGGGAAAATATATTTCAGTCTGGTTCGCATGATGTCACTTGCTTGAAGTCTGTAGATGATGATAACAACATTGCTGTGGCATATATACAATGCATAGAATGAAGGATATATTATGGCTCTAGGTTGATTTGAAACTAGGGTACAGTGATCTAGAATAATTGACTCTAAAAGGCAGGCCATCGAGAGACTCGAATTAACCAAATCTATCCAACCTAGACATTCTATCTTTAGGGCCAAATGCTAAGTATAATGATCAAACAGTGCGAAATATTGCAGGCAGTAATATTCACTCATTGGTACTCATATTGATAAATTGGTCTATTGTATTTTTTTTTCTAGAAAAAAAATGAGCGACTTCGATATATTTTTAAAATGATAGTGCAGAATAAAAACATGAGCCAATGAATCTAATTCAAACATCTTAAATTCTAAAACCAGAAATCAAATGGGAAACGAAACACTAGATTAGGTGCTTGTCTTTGACTCACCACTACCAACATAGAAATCTATATTGAGACTCTGGTAAAAAAGCCTCGATCTCAAACATCCCAGCGTTCAAGAATATGGCCAGCATTATGTATGAATAAATTCAAAGCCCCTGAAACTAATGAGTGCAAGATTGACAATATTGGTTGAAAAAGTGACACCAATCACGAAACAAACATATAAGAGTAAGATACAAAATTTAGTTTTCATTTGTGGCCCACGACTTGCTTGAAGTGGCAATGTCAAAGGAGTTGGACCATCCTGATATAGACTATAATGATCCGGAATAGTAGAATCCAAAAGTGAGGCCATCAACCTATCAATCTTGGGGGCCAAATGCTAAGTATGGTCAAAATACAGTGCAAAATTTTGTCATACATGCTCGCTCCATGAGGTGGATCCCATTCCAATAGAGGAACTTCTTTGAGAATAATATGAATGTCATAGATCCCATGATTGAATATATCGCCGGCCCATTTTGCAACCTGCAATAAGATGAAAAGATGGGAAGGAGATGAAAATATAACTTTATTTTATTTATTTATTTTTTTGATAAAAAAAGATACACATAAAATCAAAACAAAAAATAATGTTAGATCGTTCACGATAAATTTAAATTATCCTTTTTTTTTTCTTTCTCCTTTTGACATATGATTTATCAATCTATCATCATCGTATTAAAAAAAAATAATAATAAAAATAAAAATTTTGAATGACATAACAAACATGAAAATCGATCTATAAATTCATTCCATTACTGATTTTTGTAATAAAATTTCTATCAATTCTAATCCGGTTAATAAACTTTTATACTTAGTATTATATCGCACAGCTCCGATCAATTTGCATTTGAATAATGTTCTTAATGTAGATTGAAAATTATCAATGTTATCAAATATTATTTGATTTTGGAAATTCCAAATAGCGGTAGCTGATAGAACTCTACAAAACCATTGTATTTTGCAATATACATGAAAAAAAATTTAAGTTATAACTAGGGATGCGCATTCTCGAATCTTTAAGAATTTGAATCGAATCCAATCTTTTTTGTCGAATCGAATCAGGCATTCTAATAGAATATACTGAAAAAGCTAAGATCATATAGTATCAGCTGCAGAATGACAGACTCTTGTCGCTAAGTAATGAAAAAAAAAAAAAAAAGTTGGGGTTGAGGGACGGAAAGCTATACCAGGGGTGGCCAAGTTGTTCCAAAAGATCCATAAGCTATACAAGGGGTGGCCAAGTTGTTCCAAAGGTAGCCTGTTGTTTCAAAGGATCCATAAGATATATCCGAGGGGGCCAAGTTGTTATAAAGCAGCGCTTCTCAACCGGTGGGCCGCTAAGCTATTTCAAGTGAGCCGCGAAGCAGGCTAAAATGTTACAGTACAAAAAGCGAATACTTTTATCAACGCGTGTTGAGTATTATTGAGTATCATTTTAACAGTAAATTTGAACGTGTTGTTAATATTTTATTCATTTCTCACAAATATATTTTAATTTTTTTTCATTGTCATTTTGCCACAATATCTTATTATAGGCCTCCAAAAAATATCACTAAAATTTTGCTTCGAGTTGAAAAAGGTTGAGAAGCACTGGTCTAAAGGTTCCATAAGCTATATCAGGGGTGGCCAAGTTATTTCAAAGGAGCCAGATAAGTTATTTTTTACATTTTCAATTGTTAATTTTCAATCATTTTAATCCTTATCGGCACGAACATTAGTATCCGCTAATTAGGGTTAGGTTAGGAGGTGGTAGTTGAGAATTCATCATCAAGTTAGTAACCTAAGTGGCATTTCACTGGTGCTATATAGGGTGATCTTCCACATTTAACCGCTCAGTGATATCTTTTCTCTCCAGCCTAACAACATTACGCCAACTATCTGATTATTAACTAGCCCTAACCCTTACCCTAACCCTAACAGTGTGAAATTAACATGTTATTTGTAGTGTAGCTGTGGCAAGTGGAAGTATACCCCTATAGTATGTACGTTATATCAAGTCATCTCACCATCAATGTAACCATGATCGGCAGAGCAAAAGTGATCTCGTTCGTACATTCAATCAATATAACAGTAAGACTGATCGTCATCCTCACGACCCCACCAAGGAAAGCTGCAGCACCGATCAACGAGAATGTTCCGAGGTAAATGTGGTTCACACCGAATAAACTACAAAGAAAAAGAAGTAAGTTTTGGTACAAGGAATTCATTCAATATGATATGAATTGAAAATGACCCTGAATTTTGAACTCATCTACAAGACCAATCAATTTGTGGTTTGAGTTGAGGAAATTACTGACAATATCAAAACCTAAACCAGAAGAGGTTCAGCTTCAATGTTACATTTTCGATTTCAATTTTGTGCACGACAAGGAAATTTAGAATTCATTCTGTGCAATGGAAAAAATTTACGGTGATATACCTACTAAGCAAAAGAATACTACATGGAGAGGGATAAGTTTAGCAGCTAATCAGAAAGATCAGAAAATAACTGACAATGAATAAATAAAGTAGTTAATATGCAATAATTAATTATCAAATCCACCCTCCAGATTTTACACATGCCTTTTGTTGTAAAAAGAGTGATTTTTGTTGGAAAAAGAGTGATTTTTGAAATTTTATTCTTTATTTTTTGAGGGTAATAAGGGATCAAAATATATTGGTAGAAATTTACAAGATATTTTGGATTTGGAGTGGAATCTGAGTCACTTTTATTAACACAATCAAACGGTGTTTCAAATTTGAAAAATTGGAAAACAAAATTCAATCCGTCTTCAGAGTGAAATAATTAATCGTTCAGTTAAGCAACATGAAATAATTATAAAATATTTTTCTTCAGTTCTGCAGCGTAAAATATATTATAGGTATGATCAGGGCACAAAATAACGGCCAGTCATCGGTCAAATGACTGGCAATTTGAAGGCTTTTCCATGCGAAATTAAACAGGACACAAAATAACTCAATTGTAAAAGTTCGTTTTTCATACAATGAACGTAAAGGTTTGTTTTTCATACGATGAACCTATAGGTTTGTTTTTCGAACAATGAACGTCCTCAATTTACTTTTGGTAACAAGCGGCATTATAAAGGAAAATAACATTCTCTCTCTGCATACCGCTTCTTGCACTTACACCTCTTCGCATTTATGTAGTGTTTTCAAGGCAAATAAATTGACAGGCCAAGCAACAGTTTTGACAGGCTTTGACTGGCCAACCCTGTCAAAATGACAGGCCTACCAAAATTCCTCTATTTTTCAGAAAAAAAATACAAATTTTACAACAGAAGTTAGTCCTCACGTGTTCATCAATGTAGCACAAAACCTTCCATAGGCAGCACCGCATAGAATGCAAGGAACAAAGAGTCCGCTTGGCACGGCAGCTCCGTACGTCCAGCAAGATAAGAAGAAGAACATAATGAAGAAAACACCGAGAGCTTGGAGGGAGAAAGCATCTGGAAAGGAATTAATCAATAAGGAAAATTGAAAATAGGCAACATTTTTGTCATGTAAAAATCGCAAATATAAGGTATTTTCCTGGGATACATTGAATAAATTTAAATACACATGGAACTCATTTGTAAAATATTTGTGTTGAAATGGCATCCGGCAAAGGTTAAGTAATGAAAATGACAAATTTACTTCAGACATGTGGAGAAATAAGATACTACATTAAAGTAAGAGAGTAAGAACATCTTGTCACACATGGGACCACTCAAAACTACTGAAACCACACAATGTTCATGGCTCTAGGGAGACATCAGTTCGACAATCTACTGCAGGGGTTCCCAACCTTTCTTATGCTCCACAGCCCTAAAAAAATAATATGCCCTCGCACCCCTAAAAAAGTAACAATTTTTTTAAAGATAAAGAAGATGAATTTTTTTAATAATTTTTTTATATATAATACGGAAAAACGATATGTTAACTCTCTCTCGTACCCCCTGAAATGCTTTATCGCACCCCCAGGTGGTGCGTGCACCCCTGGTTGGGAACCCCTGATCTAGAGAATTGAAAATTTTAATCCACAAATATTCTACAGAATCTCAGTTCAAAAGAACTGATCTGCTCTGTCTAACAGTTGTTCATTGAATAGTTAAGCTCAGTAACAACATAATATATCTGTTGGAAAAGAACTTTTGAAATGATGCTGAATACAATTCTTTGTGAATGAATTTATGAGATAGATAGATGGATAGAATTTTTATTAAAAAAAAAAAAATTGAAAACAGCGTCAGTATAGAAGAATATGGCATGACGGTAAAACCTAGGGATGAGACAGAATGAGTCCGAGTATTGGGATTTTTATTGCTCCACATGAAGATAGATCAAAGCAATTGATACCCGTTGTGAAGTGTCTGCGCTTGCAATGTAGATGATCTTGTACCAGTGATTTTAAACGGCATTTACTATAAAATAATCAAGTCATTCGATATGACACTGCTTTTTCTGATTTTAATATCGTACGGCAGAATTTTTGTGGCACGACGACAACTCCAGACACGGTGAGTCTTTTTTTAAGGACTCGTCCCATCCCTCCTAATACCAACTGAATGGTTTATGACATGACAAGATGCAACGTAGTGACAACCATAATGAACCTACTGTACAAAAATATAAAAAGACAGAGATATACCTGAGTTATGAAATAGTTGTTTTATTGCAGTTTCTTGAGTATTGTACATCAGTGTTGCCATGTCGTTGTAAGTTCCATTCGGACAAAGAAACTGTTGAACTTCCTCTAATGTTGGATTATCTAATGATGTTGCATTGCTCTGAATTGAAACATTGCTTATTAAACGACAAATAGTTTTGATAAAATATTCTCATGAACTTATTGGGAATCATCTACTTAAAAGTCTCATTTTTGTCTTCATTCCCATATTTAATTGTAGAATTAATGTATCATATTTAACCTCGGATTCATAGGAAAGCCGTATCAGGCTTATACATGGATGCATGATCCGACCATGCCGCCGCCTAGCGGAGGAAAGTCGTGATCAAGGTCACAAGAAACCACTCTGCACTGGCAAGGATTTCAGCGTTCCCAGTCACTTACTCACATCAAGGCTCAAGGGTGAACAGCTAGGATTATTATTGGCATAATGAATAAAATATCCAGAGAAAATTATTACATTTAAGTTATGTTTCAATTTTTTTTTAATGAATTTTCAGTTATGCAAAAATTAGTTTAAAATGAATGAAACAACATCAATTGACTTACAATAGTTTTACAAGTTCCGATCAGTACTGGTGCGAAGAACGCAGCCATTGATGTTGTTGTTCCAATCAAGATAACTTCCAACACTCTGTTGAGATGAAAATAGATAGTAATAAGAATGAATAATATTTAGGAATATTTAATTTAACTTTTTTAATTGCCACAGTCGATTAGACACCATCTGAAGCAGAAACCATCCTATTATTAGGTACTGACAAAAACACAACTGAAATGCAACCTTTCAGTCAGGAGAGACTTGCACTACTCCGGCTTCTCTAATTTTTTGGAAATCAAGATTGCGAGTAAAGATTCCACACAATTAATTTCTCGCAGCCTAGCGGGGTAGGCCTGAGCAAGGTACATATTCACACTTCTCTGACATATTTTCATACATTACATAGCTTAAATCAGTGCTTTTGCAACCGGTTGGCTGCAAAATTATTTCAGGTGCGCCATGAAGCAAGCCAAAATGTTACAGTACAAAAAGCAAATACTTTTATAATGCGTATTGAGTATTATTGAGTAGCATTTAAACAGTAAATTGAACGTGTTGTTAATATTTTATTTCTTTCTCACAAATATATTTTAATTTTTTTCATTGTCATTTTGCCACAATATCTTATAGTGTGCCTCCAAAAAAGTGTTAGTGAAAAATGAGCTGCGAGTTGAAAAAGGTCGAGAAGCACTAGCCTAAATGATCCAAAAGCTCTATCGCAATTTAGATTTTAGTGCGGTACCCCTACCCTTGAATCTTGATCATTGTACAATGTACATTTTCACAATGTTTCACACAATACTTAAGGCGGGTATAAACAAGGAAATAACACAATAACGAAATAACACTCCGGATCATGTGTTTTTTTCCTACTATATTTCAAATCGAGAGAAATCGAATGCATCTATCTTACTGGTTGTTGTGATGACAATCGAGATCATTATTAATTCCAATGAAACAATCAATTGTGTTTGTATGTATTAAATAGGCCTAACGGCACTAATACTAATTTCAAAATCTGGAGAATGCGGTACCTGAAATATTTGAACTGTAACAAAATGGTCGTATTCTTGCGATTGCGTAGCCGATAAATATTACTTCGATGTGTTCTGCTCGACAGTCAAATTGAAATGACTTCATTTGAAAGAGCGAGCTAGCCATTTTTTCCCGCGATTTTCAAGCGATTTTCCGCTTCCCGAACAAAAATATTTTGGCACACTTTCCGAGTAGTAGGAGATGAGGATAAGATAGGAGGAAAATAGTCAAAAATCGTGCCCGTTATTTTTTTAAAACAAATAAAGAAAAATAGTTGTTTATATGCGCCTTTAGCCTTAATGATCTTAGATGTCGATTGCTTTAATATCCCTTAAAACAACAAACAAACATATAAATCTCTCTTACTTGACCTGTTTTACAAAAATATTTTGCCAAGTATTTTGCATCTGCCTTAGACGTGGATGGCTTTTTAACTCCCCTTAAGACAACAAATAAATATAAATCTCTCTTACTTGACCATCTTTCCACGTTTTGCCAAATGATTCAGTCGAACCAGAGTCAACTTGGTGTTGACAGCGTTGAAGATTGCACCAAGCAGTCCACCAACGAATCCCATTGCAATGAAAATCAACAGATCCCCAGCCGTCCATAGATGACAATCCTTATCTCCGACTTCACACTGTTAAAGATATATAAATCAGGGCACAATAGAGGAATTTTGGGAGGCCTGTCATTTTGACAGGCTTAGCCAGCCGAACCTTGTCAAAATTGTTGTTTGGCCTGTCAACTTATTTGCCTTAAAAACACTGCGTAACTGAGAAGAGGCGTAAGTGCGAGAAGTGGCGTGCAGAGAGAGAATGTTATTTTCCTTTATGTGCTTGTTACGAAAAGTAAATTGAGGACGTTCATCGTTCGAAAAACCAACCTTTACATTCATCATTTGAGAAACGAAGTTTTACAATTGAGTTATTTTGTTTCCTGTTTTAATTTTGCATTGAAAACACAAACATTCCTGCCATTTTATAGCCGGTCATTTTGACCAGCGTCAAATTTTGACGACTGTTACAGTTTTTAAATTGCCAGTCATTTGACCGATGACTGGCCGTTATTTTGTGCCCTGATAAATAGTAGGGATGGAAAGAGTTCGAAAAATTTGAAATCCTGAAAAAAAGACTTGCCGAGTCTCGAGTCCTCGTCAAAAACGTCATCATATTCCCGAATCCTTTAAATGGGTTGTTTTGAACTTTTTTATAGTGCAGTATACGCTACTAGGTTTATGTTACTTTTTGCGTCCTTCAAATACAGTGCAATTTGCGCAATCCTTTGTGTAACCTGTGCATCTTGCATGACAAAACAATACTCTGAGATAGCACCGAGAATCATGTAATCATTAGGCCTCAATAGTACTTTTGAAAAAAGCGAGTCTTTCGCAGGACACGATCGAGTCCGAGTTCTCGAAATATCACAAGACTCGTAGGAGTCCGAGTACTCGTTTTTTCCCATCCCTAATAAATAGTGATAATGTAAACAATCAGAATTTATTTTTAAATTACATTTATTACATGGATTTCTGAAAATGGAAATTGTAAAGACCAAAAGTATGTAAAGTATCCTCAGAAACTTTGATATGAATTATCAGATTCTTCAACACCTGCATAATTTACTAGTATGTCCTGAAAATTGATTAAATAGGGCAAAATTTTACTAATTCTTACTAATTTTCATTCATTTTTCTAATTTATATTTAGATAAATCGAATTTTTATTTTTTGTCATTTTAAAACCCAAAATTTTGAAAACAGCTGCCAGTATAGAAAAATATGACTTGACACTATAACCAACTGAATGGTTTATGAGTGACATTACAAGATTTATCCGAGGTACTGACGCAATTTCAATAATACCTTACATAAGTGAAGACTGGAGAGAGACCCAACATTTCAGTGTGGATATATGGGTATAACAGTTTAGTTAGTTACTCTATTTCAACTTATATAATACCATCCTCCTGATTTAATATTGGAATTTATAAAAATAAAAGGTGATCTTCCACATGTCACAGCTCAGTGATATATTTTCTCTCCAGCCTAACAACGGTACGCCAACTATCTGATTATTAACTAACCCTAAAGGCTGGAATAGACTACCACGTTAGCAAATTAACGTAAGCTCCGATATGTAACGTGGATAAATTTTGGCGTCTACACTGAGGA
>JAUELA010001682.1:0-12210 GCA_031471845.1 Boltenia villosa | reverse complement strand
TTTTTAGTTCTTCCCATTGTTACGACACAAAAGCTTATAATTTGAAAAACTCAGTGAATCTAAGGGTCACATTACGCTCCCCCACTGTTATCATACTCAATATCTTGTCTTTAACCCATTGTAAACCACATAGAGATGGTAACGGTACGATATGGAACAAGAAATGCAGGTGCGTGGAACGAGTTAATTTAATGGAACGAATTCCATCAGTTAACATGGAATGGCGACAGAGCGTTGGACCTCGTATCTGGAAGATTCTAGTTTTCTGTAAAAAAGAACATAAGGATATCGTTCTTGTCATTTATTACGCTCCGTCTGAAGAAGCTAGATGGTATAATCTAGCTTACGAAATGAAAATTTTAATTGTGTGCGAACAATACGATGTCTGATATTTATATAATAACATTGGATTTGTGAAATGTCGTTCAGAAAACTGTTTATCCTTTCTCTATGCCTCCTTCTAGTTGTGGAAACACGTGCATTGAATCGACAAGGAAGCAATGTCATAAACCATTCATTGTATTTTAGTGACATGTTATATTTTTCTATACTGACCGCAATTTTCAAATTTTCGTATTTTAAAATGACGGAAAATAAAAATCTATCTATCTTTGCTCAAACAAGAATTGTAAAATTTAGAAATAATATAACACATGGGCTCGTTTGTGCACAGCTAAAACGTTTTATTCTGTACATGATTCACTGTGAAACTTTACGTTTTTTCACGGTTTGTATTTGTTGATCGAGAATATGCTATACAAGGATACAAAATCTAAATTTTGAAAATTGAATGTTGCTCGTCTTTAATGGGTTTTGATATGCCCTGCAGTATCCAAAATTGAATGTTTCAAAATTATCAAAATTTATTATGCTTCGTCTGAAGAAGCTAGATGTTATAATATATCGAAAGCTTACGAAATGAAACTTGTAATTTTGTACGAACAAGACGATGTCTGATATTATATTCAAAATTTAGCTCAGCCTAAATATTAAGGTACCAAGATAGTACTTTAGCAAAAATTCACGCCGTGCCCTGAAAAACAGTATATCAGAGATAGAATAACTTTAACCTTTTTAAAATGATATTAAAATTTATTAAATTCCAATATTTCATATTTTTGACCATTTATCCTCAATTTTTTTCACTAAAAATACGAAAAAATTATCATAAACGTTTGAAATTAACACATAAGGCGTGAATTTCTTACTAGGTTTCAAATATCAAAAAGGTTTCGAAATTTGCGCGGGAAGAATGCATTTATTTATCTCAAGTAACTATCCTTATGATCTCATAATGACAATAATACCCCAAATTTGAGAGAAAACAATCCCTTTTAACCCATTGTTGATGTTACACCTGTACACATACATAATAAAAGACTATATTTGCTCTTGTCAGGGGCAGTAAGTGTTAATATCCACGAAATTATTGCAAAAAAATCGACTCGCTCTGGTAATTCGATAAATTCAGCTCTCATTTCAGTTCGTAGATGTTTAGGTGGAATTTTCGGATTGTATTGCACTAAGTAAGTTTCAATTGATGGGTGACCTACATAGATAAGGTTCATATCTATTACAGAGTCACCATTTTACGGTCTGGTTACAAGTGAGCCGATAGTTGGATCAATTTGAGCAAATTTCGCACCGGTAACCAGGTGGAGGTATTTCATACTAATTTTTGGGAAATATTTTTAAAAATCTTACACTAAGAATCAGTGGCGTTTAATGCAGTAGTTCCTACCCATTCACATCCCCTTGGAAACCAAATGATGCAGGTGTAGGATTGGTATCTTATGTATTTAATAAATAAAATGTAGCAACACTGCTTTCAACTGTTTTGCCAATTTATATATCGTCGTGGCTAGATTTCTGTCAATTATTGTGCAGTTTCAGTCTTTTTACACATCTTCTAGCACACGAGTGCGATGGCAGCGTAAAGTATTCCCATACACTCCATAATATTTTTTCTCCATATTAATTTAGGTCTCGTTTTATATATTTTTTTTGTAAATGAGGACAGAGTCCTATATGCTTCAGCCTTCCAAGCCCATGGATAAATCATACAGGTATCATACATCGTCGTCTCTGGCAGATGTTGTTATTCATATCATCATACTGCTACTGTGATATCAAACTTCCAGCATTAAAGTTTGGAGGCTGATTGTTTTCCTTTTTTAATTACGTTAGGGTATATTTCATCTGAAATGTCATTTTCTACGAAGGTACATAGCATGGCTTGGATTCCGGATAGCGACTGCTTTAAAAAGCAAGTGTTATAACAGCGACATCATCACATAAACTATATGAAAATAGCGATTAGACACTATAGAGCAGCGTTTCTCAAACTGTGTTCCGCGAGCTTCTTTCGGGCTGTTCCGTCGAACAGTGTACATGCTGAAGAATGTCATGCTGTTTTCAGCTATGTTCGCACGAACACGCGAGCAGACATGCGTTGCATGCCGAAGCGGAGATGTCCACACACTTGATGTTAAACGTCTTTTCTCTTCTGTGCAAGCTCATCCTTCTCATTAAATTTGAGTAAATCCATTACACCATTTTTTTTAATCAATTTTACCTTCTCATTACTTGGTGTTCCGCGAGACGAGATAAAAAGCGTAGGTGTTCCGGGGTTAAAAAAGTTTGAGAAACGCTGCTATAGAGTATAGGGACTACAATTTCATATCAAAACCGAAGTAATAGATAAAACCACAGGCTAGTCATCTTACCAAATCACTGGTTGCAAAGGTCTCCATCGTGGTTGTCGCTATATTCATCACTGTTTCGAAAGCAGCCCACCGCCACGAATTCTCTTTTTTGACAGTCGCTATTTTGACGCCCACATGCCAAATTACATTGGTCTAGTTTTAGTTTGCGAATTTAGTTCATATTCTTCGACAAATTATCTCCTTAAAAGGTGATGAATTGTCTGTTTATTGATGAAATAAATGAAAGGAACTTAATCCAATGAGGTGGTTAAGCTAAGCTTATGCCATATATACAAAAAGCCACTAAAACCTTAAAACTTGTTCCCACAATAAAGAAGAAATTCGACAAAAGACAGTTTCGAAAAAATGTCTTGGTGCTAAAACGAATTATATGACTCATAAATGTTTTTATATTCATTAACCACGTTTGATGTCAATAGCAACAAAATATGAAGGTCTTGACTGCCTCATGTTTAATATTAGTTTCAATAAAGATTTCCTCAATAATTATATGCAGAAGTAATCGATCACTTGATCAAATCCATCAAATCCATGATGTAATGTATCTTTAGATCGAAGGGTTGGACCTGAGTTACAATTGGCAACTCTGTGAAGTCGATATTGTGGTCTCGCTACTCTCTCATGTCATGAAACATTTGAACTTGGATAGATGTCATCTAACCAACAAAGATAGAATATGCTAAATAAGAAATTCGACAAGAGACAAGAGGTTTCCTCCAAATTAGATTATAATCGATCAACAACAAATAAACCTTAGTTCAACGTCTGTAACAGCGCTGCCTCCTTAGTCTTTCACCTTCCTGCGTTAATCTCTTGATCCTCTTATGGACCGCAACTTACCTCAACAAATATGCTGCTGTTATGAAGCCTAAATAGGCAAAGCTTGAAGCTCAGCAACAGGGAATAACAACAAGTAGAGTCAACAAGCTTGTTGAAGGCATACCGTTCAAAGGTTAAAGTTCAAAGGTTATATTTTAAGGTCAAGGGTCACGCGGCATGTATTGCTTGTACGGGATCTATCAACTGAGGAATAGAATATGATTATTGTTAGACTGGTCATAAAAAATGAATGTATACGAATTCAATATTTAATCTATATTGACATAATACATAGTCTTGTCCGTACGCTTTTGAAAGTAGTTTCCCAAGCATTCGCTAAAGCTACATTTTAGGTCAGATTTTATATCAGTAATGTATGATGATCGGCCAAAAAAGATCCATATATGAAAAACCTGTTATAAAACATACATCTAAAAAATATGTCTGGCCAGTCTTAGATAATACAAGCGTGCGCCATTCTTTTCTATACAAGGCCGGAGATAATTTATGTCTGGGTATAACATCTAATTTCTACATTCGAATCATTGTACAAAACTGTTTATGCCTTACAACAAGGTGGAACAACCTTAACATATTATTATTATCGTTCCTGTTACTAAGCTGTCTATAATACCTCGTATGAAGAAGCCAGATGTTATGATCTAGCGAAAGCTTACGAGATGTCGGTAAATGTTTGGGCGAACTTTTAGGTGTGTGCAAACAAGACAGTGAACTATACTTGTGATTTCTGAACCTTCACACAGATTAAACCATAAACTCAACCACATTCTCAAGTTTGTAAGTTACCGTAGTCCTTATTAAGTCCTAATCATGGCTTCCAAACTATTATATCATAAACTGACTGACGCACCACCAGAGCTGTTTCACGTGACCTTGGTCACGGCTTTCCTCCGCTATCTAAGTTCAGCATGCTCGCAAGCCGGTGTGGTCGCATCATGCGTCCATGTATAAGCCTGTATAAGGTTTTCCGGTGAATCCGTGGGTAAATATGATACATTAATTTGAAGATTACAGTGTATAAATGAATTGGGTAATATTGTATCATTGCAAACTAAGGGTTCCCAAATGGTCCAAATAGGCCTAGTGAGGTAATGGAAAAGTGCTGGGGGTCGAAAATATATGTTTACTGATTACTTGAGTACGTGTTACTGAGTACGTGTTTGGGTCAATGAAGGCTCTGTAAGTATGTGATGGAGTCGACATCATGCAAAGTTTAGGAATCCTTGATAAGGAATAATCAAAACCACATAATTTTCAAACCCATCGCAATTTCTAAAAGTGGTTCTCTTGTCAGCGTTATTAGAAACCGAGAACCATTTATCTTTCCTATCTTGCTTGAATCGTTTCATTCAACATACCCAATACAATGAGTAGCGAAATTTAAAGTACATGGTACAATGTCCCCACTATTCACTATGCTTACCATTGTGAGATGCTTACAATATTGTATTTGTGTAAACTAAGGGTTCCCAAAATGGTCGAAAAAATAGACCTAATGAGGTAAATGAAAACATGCTGGGGCGATAATATACTATTTTACAGAGATGTGATGTGGGGTCGATGAAGGCTCTGAAAGTATGTGATGGAGTGGACATCATGCAAAGTTTAGGAATCCCTGATAAGGAATAATCAAAACCACACCATTTTCAAACACAACAGAATTTCTCAAATGTTTTTAAAAAGTGAGTCTCTTGTCAACGTTATTAGAAACCGAGAACCATTTATCTTTCCTATCTTGCTTGAATCTTTTCATTCAACATACCCAATACAATGAGCAGCGAAATTTAAAGTACAGGGTACAATGTTCCCACTATTCCCTATGCTTACCATTGTGAGATGCTTACAATATTGTATTATAGTGCAAACTAAGGGTTCCCAAAATGGTCCAAATAGACCTACTGAGGTAAATGAAAACATGCTGGGGCGATAATATACTATTTTACTGAGATGTGATTGGGGATCGATGAAGGTTTTGTAAGTATGTGATGGAGTCGACATCATGCAAAGTTTAGGAATCCCTGATATAGACCAATCAAAACCACATCATTGGAATTTCTCAGAGGTTTTCAAAAAGTGAGTCTCTTGTCAGCGTTATTTGAAACCGAGAACCATTTATCCTTTACATCTTGCTTGAATCTTTCATTCAACATACCCAATACAATGAGCAGCGAAATTTAAAGTGCATGGTACAATGTTGAATGGTCGAAAAAATAGACCTAATGAGGTAAATGAAAAGTGCTAGGGCGAAAATATACTATTTTACTGAGATGTGATGTGGGGTCGATGAAGGCTCTGTAAGTATGTGATTGAGTCGATGTCGATGCAAAGTTAAGGAATCCCTGATATAGACTAATTAAAACCGCATTATTTTCAATCCCATTGTAATTTCCCAAAGTTTTCAAAAAGTGAGTCTTTTGTGAGCGTTATTAGAAATCGAGAACCATTTATCCTTTCTATCTTGCTCGAATCTTTTCATTCAACATACCCAATACAATAGGCAGCTAAATTTAAAAGTGCGCGATACAATTTTCTCACTATCCAATATTTGCGTTACATGAATTAACAATAAAAATCAATTGAATAGACCAATTAGCAATTAAGTCTTTTTAAAGGGCTAAAAATAGGTCACCAAGATAGAGAACGCATTCCAAAATAACACAAAGTTGTTCTATACTTTACCAACAAAAGCACTAAATGCTCTTTTAGAAACCATTTCAAAATAAACCACACTAAAGAGCGTAATGTAAAGATGAGAGGATTCCTTCCACCGCGAAATTCTATCTGTCTATTGCTAAAGATTAATCAATAGGAATCTCTAAGTCCGTTAGTTATGTTAAGTACCGTCTACTTGGATAAACTCTTTACTATGTTGCTAGTGTTTACAAGAGCAATCTATCCATATCACTGTTTCCGAAACTTTTATGACGTAACACTACATAGCGTGGACGTTCGTCTAGCCCAGCTATGTTCAACCCGCGGGACGCTCGAAGGTTTTGTGTGGCCCAATTGATCACTCAATTTTGTAAGAGCATAACTTGTCCTTGGCAATATGGCAGCAACGTATATAAATATATTGCGTTCATAATAGTATTTTCATTTATAATTAAACTATTACCGCATTTTCAATGTAAAATTCGTTACCGATGTAGCGTGGTCGTTTCAATTGTATTAAATATATATTTGTAACTTGGTTTGAACTTAATTAGATGTGCAATAAATTGTCTGATCTTGTTGAGTTGTGCGGCCCACATCAAATAGTTGTGCATTTATTTTTGGCCCAATAAGGCATTTGGGTTGGACTTGACTGGTCTGGTGTCAAAATGTTAGAATTTGGTAAAATTATGGCCATGAATAACTACAGCCATATCATAAATGAAGTTATTCTATTGCTGTAAAACTTGAACATAACTCTGACTAATATTTTTTAAATAAGTTCCTGGTATAATGTTTATGGTTTGATAAATAATGACATAAACAGCACAAGGTTAATACGAGGAGAGCGATTGGTTACGTAGGAATATCGAGATCGATTTTAGCGGGTCAGATCGTCTATTCCACAGGTGACGAAAGATGCGCGAATTATCTGGATTAAAATATTAGCAATCAATTAAGCGAGTTATATTTAGTATAATGCCTCTTTCACACTACGGTAGAATTGCCGAAGAATTGCTAATTTAAAAGTAAAACTACGCAAATACTGATTTGCAAAGTTCATCTACCGTCGTACATATTCGCAATTAGGCTTTTGCGTAGTTTTACTTCGCAAATAAGGAATTCTTCGGCAATTTTACCGTAGATCTACCGTAGTGTGAAAGGGGCATTATTCAACAACATTCATTGTACCCAAATTTTGCGAACTGAAAACCTTTCACGCCTCTCAAAAAAATTGTCTTACGACTTTAAGTTTTTCTTTACATTATTTGATGTCCAGGTATATACAAGAAGGTTCTTGTAACGAACCCATATTACACATTCAACCATAAAGCAATATTGAGCGCTTTAAATATCCCAAAAATTCCAAAGAGTGTAAAAAAAGTCCTCCAAATTGGCAAGGGTGCTCGTCGAATGGTGTGTATGACAAAGTGTTATAAAATGGGAGTATTTGTGGAAATTTAAGTGGAAGGAACTAGTTTCTGTAGATAAGACTATCACCTGTTGAGTGAAGTGTTGATTGGAGGACACTTAACCCATTTAAGCACCACCGAGACACTTCTATTTAGTTTACAATATAGGATTTATCTATCGCATATATGGGCATAACAAATTTACGGAAGACGGGAAAGCGGGAATCGAAACACTAATTTATGGAAGGTGCGTGAGAGCGGGAAACTAACAAGCCTAATTCACGGAAGGTTAGGGTTGGGTAAGAGTTAGTTTTAAGCTGATATTTGATTTGATACCCGTATTCTCGCAACTACCGTAAATTAGGATTGGTAGTTTCCCTCACCTTCCGCAAATTAGTGTTTCGATTTCCGATTTTCCATCTTCCGTTAATTAGTGATGCCCCAAATTATCCAAGATTTTGCATGGTTCTGGAGTTTCTTCGACATAAAATACGCAGCTAAAATTAAATATCAACAAAATTAGATAAAAAATTCGCCCCTTCTAATAATAATAGTTAAGACAGGGGTGGGCAAATTTTTTTTCTCCAAGGGGCCGCATGGAGCATTTGTGAATCTCTAGCGGGCCACACTCTCCACTTCCGCTATTTATACTGAATTCGGGCCATATGAAGATGCTCTCCCCAGAAGAAACACCCAACTGAGAATCCTTCCCCAGCCAACCCATATGAAGAGTCCCAACAGCGCGATTAAACGAAGATCAGCCCCCAAGTCGTTTCATATTAAAATTTATTGCAACCTTGCTAGTTACAGATCACCATATGTTTCCCTTGGTATCTGGACATTTAGCCAACATTCAAAAAATTAGATCTTAAAATTAGGGATAGGTTAAGGGTTATTGTTGGGGTAAGGGTTAGGGTAAGGTTTAGAGTTAGTGACACACAAAGATTTTTTTGTGAATATTATGGCAAAAGAATGTTAATGGGAAAATATCCCTCTGTTATTACTTCACAAATGATGGCAAAATGTCCGGGATTCGTTGTCCTCACATACCATATGAAACACACATCATTTTGCTTTCTTACATGTCTTTTTATCAATATTGTGTGTTCAGTTCTGTTTATATCTTGGTTTGGAGTTGTAACTGCTTCGTCTCACGCAAATTAATATGAAACACAAAGAGCTTTGGTAAGAGCGGGTTGGTACCAATCCAAGTTCTCATCTACATGCATTCAAGCGTATCGTGGAAAACATTCCGGTGTCAATCAACCATTATGACGTCATAGGCAACTTCATGCCAGGTTTACTTTCAAACGAATCACTAGGAATCAAGTAAATCAAGTAAAGGGCTTTCTTAATGGAGTATTCGTCTGTTAACTTGTGGTGGCTATTCACTTAACCTCGAGGCTTGTTTAACATATTTAAACCACATATTAACCACACAGGCTAACAGGTATTATTTGAACTTATTCTCTGATAAACATATTTACATTTAATATGACATATACACTTGTCTTGTAAAGCATCAACAATTTGTAGTTGACATTAAATAAAAAAAACATTGGAAAAGGAAGAACGGTGAAACGTTGGATGAATGACGTCATCATACTTTATACATTGGGGATTCAAGCAATGTCTGATGTTTTTGAACAATTTCATATGTATTACGTTTATTAATTAATATACAAAGGTTATAAGACCTTTTTCAAGATCAAATAGGGAGAAAGGGGAGTCACGTAGACATGATGTGTGTCCTCCAACCAGTGATTTAAACGGGTTTCGCAAACTAAGTATACGCTGAAGCTGTTGAAGGTTGAAGAGCTTCAATGGTTAAACCAGGGGTGGTTAGACCAGGGGTCCATCTGTGAATCTTTCGCGGGCAACATTCAACAAAAACTATATTTACTAAGTGTTATTTCCACACAAAAACCCAATTATTTTTCATGCAAATGTGTTTGCAACATGACTGCGAAATCTCATTGCAGTTTCGTTAAACGCGTTTTTTTGTGCGAAAATGTCTGGACCACACAACTTGACATCGCCTTGCAAGAAAGTTCGCGGGTCGCACACATGCGGCCCGCGGCCTGCGTTTGTCCATCCCTGGGTTAAGCAATTTGGAGGCCGTTTTGAGCATGATTATAAAAACAAAGTGAATTTTCATTCACATAAGCTTGATAAAAGACAGCTGAACAAGTTATGACCCCCCCCCCCCCACCCATCAAGTTTAAGGGGTACATGCAGTGAGAACAGGATCTCTCACTATAAGGTCTTACTACCCTGATTTAAGCTACCAACCAGTATGCGGAATTAATGGAATTACTAGAACCGGTGCGAATCGGCTGAATCCCATTACTGGGCACATAATTTATGCCCATGATGATACGGAGTACATTTTTACTATTTCTCAGTACATAGATGACACTAGATACGTGCGTGCGTGACATTACACATGTCAAATATCACTTTCTAGTGGAAATAACAGTAACCACCTCGGGGCTTGAGTTTAAAATCGTGTTTTTGGTTTTGCCGTGAACTTTGCGTAGGCGTTGATATAAGATTGTGCTTTCACGCGTTAGCCTGGAGGATTTATTTGGTTAAGGTACAAATCTAACTTATGATGTATTCGGTTCATTCCTAGTATTCATTTCTGAATAATAAAACGTGATCTTCGGCTGTCTCGAACCTATCGTGTTCACAATACCGTGTCACTCATATCGTATAACTTATATCAGGGGTGGGCAAACTACGGCCCGCGAGGTCTTTTTGTGCGGCCCGCGAACTTCCTCGCAAGGCGATGTCAATTTGTGTTGTCCAGACATTTTCGCACAGAAAAATGCGTTTAATGAGACTACACTGAGATTTCGCAGTCACACATTTGCATGGATAATAATTGCGTTTTTGTGTGTAAATAACATTTTGCAAATTTAGATTTTGTTGAATGCGGCCCACGAGAGATTCACAGATACTCTATGCGGCCCGCGGAGAAAACAAGTTTGCCCACCCCTGGTTTATGTCAGGTTTCACAAATTAGATCGAAAGAGTCATGGAGTAGTGATATTTCATTCAAAGAGTAATATTTGAGATTGCTATAGAATATCTTCATAATTATTACATAACAATTGTGTTCGACAGACAGCGAAGGTTTATTGAACAAATCTCCAAGTATTTTATGATCAAAATGAAATATATTTAAATTATAATTGTTATTTTGTAATGGCGTGCATCCAAATATTTACTTATTTTGTGGGCATAATTACTAAACACAGTATTTAATCAAGTAATTTAATGATATGTTTCACAGTATAATTTTCTTAATTTTGCGAGGTTAAAAGTCCTACAACCTCTAATTTGGTAAAAATCTACAAAAACATACAAAACGATATGAAAAAAGATCAAATTAAATAAATAATTTGTGAAGAAATAATTAATCAATTAACAGTCAAAACGCGGCACGTTTCGGGTTTATTTTGGAAAATTCGATAATTATTTGGAGAAGAGGGCAATTAAATGGAAAATTGATCAATATTATGTCAAACTGCAACTTTTAATTACCGGAAACAGTGTTAAAATTGATGTCCGGAAGCTGATTGTTACATCATTAACTTTTATTGTTTCGTCACAACAAATCTTTATTATTTTTTAAAAAGTGACTATTGTCTCCATTGTGACAAACAATGCCATCACAATATCGCGGGAAATAAGGCACGAGGCGGAACGTAATTACTACGCATATGACGTTGACTGAAATGGAATATTACATTAAATATTCGATTGGCGCCATTTCATCCTCCCACGTTTGGAATTTAATAAAAAACGTTGTAAAGTATATAATAGAGGTTTACAGATTCACGAAATCCGGAATACTGATACGGTCTGGTTTTTGAATCAATACTAAGTCCGGTCCTTCTTCAGATCCGGTTCTAGAAATTTAGCCTCAAAATTTTGGTCACTCCTATTTTTAATACTACATAGTAAACATGGAAAATCGGTTTGATTTTGTGTCTTATGTATAAAAGCAGTTTGTCCGAAGCCCAAAAGAAGGTAAATATGAATCCCATTGTGATATACGACTCTTCATTCACTCATTCTCGCTTATGAATGAACCTATATTTACAAACTGGTCGCTTTATACTCCATCTGACCCCTAAGTTTGATAAACACTCTTTGTAGCCATGGTTACAATCGATATAGAAATCAAAAACTAACGTTAGCTCAGGTGGTCAAATAGGAAATGCTTAAGCGACGGCTTAAGTTTGATTTGAACAACAAGCATTGTTCTAGAACAAATATTATAAAAGTCAATAGTGCTTATGAATGGTTTTACCCTATATTATGTCATAATACATAAGGCGCAGTGTTTGAAAAACAAGACAAAAGAATAAAACAGTCGACTCATGCAACACAATTGAAAAATAATATGAGCATTGTGAGGTCATATAGTAGCTCGAAAGATGTGGTACGGTACTTTGTCATCATAATGCTTGTTTTGACAAATCAACACCGATGTTATAGTAGAGCGGGAAAATCACGTCGATTCTACCTTTTATGATGCAATAATCGGATCACCGCTTCACAATTGAAAA
>JAUELA010001571.1:0-12213 GCA_031471845.1 Boltenia villosa | reverse complement strand
TCCTATCTCAAAAATGCATGCGCCGACGCCAACACAAATCTGCACGTGCCAGACATCGTGATGAAGAGTTCGGATTTAACTCTTTTTTATGTGATGAACTTTTGTACTTGGTTCATTCTGACAAGACTAGATTCCATGCAAGCATCTGCATGTAATTCGATACTCAACACTGTTCGATACATCAGTGCACGGAAAAAGCTCTCAAACTGCTTCCTGTTTATGGCGATCACGATATCGTGTATTGCAATACTCAGCAAGTGGACTAGCAGATTGCAGGTTGTTTTGGTTTCGAATATAAAAAAAGAGAAATGTTCCCTCCAACCCACTGTTTAAAGACATATTCTTCTTTTATGGCATTGCATTTTATGGGGAAAGTTGATGGGAACACTGAAAGACTGTTCTGCGCGTGGCAACATCATTTCCATTTGTTGGTGTATAAACACAGAGAAGTGAGAAAAGAACTAAGTTATCGATAACTTGGAACATACTGACTTCTTGCCATAAAACATATTAATCTACAACTATATTCCCAAACATCGTGATGAAGAGTTCGGATTTCACTTCCTGCCGTACTGTATATTTCCGTTTCTCTACTGATATTTTCGCAATAGTATCAAACTTAGCTTGGCATTCAATTTAAGTCTCTGTTGGGGCGACACAGAGGCAATAATAGTGAGGACTAATTAAATTAGGGCTACCATATGACCTCTTTTTGGAGGACATGTCCTCTTTTATCAAGAAAAATGAAATGACCTCCGAGGTCACTCAAAAATGCCAAAAGACCTCCTTTATGCCTTTATATTATTTACAGCTATATATGGGGTGACGGAAATACGGAAGCCCTACTTAAATACCAGATTATATTTCCATATCGATAATGGAGTCGACACTAAAGATCGTTATGGGAGCATTCGCATCCATGGAAATGATCATCTAGTCTACTGCGGGCATACTGGTTGAAAATAACCGGGTTAAAACACCAGATTATACTTCCTTATCGCCCCCATGAAAGAAGCTTTCATTTCGGTACGCTTGCTCTAATCTCCGGCTTGCTTTAATGTCGTTTACTCTAATATCGGATTGAACCATGAAAAGTTGAGGAATACGTAAGCAGTATATATGATACATGTGGTGTTAAAAATATTATGGGCATTTTGTCCATACCCCACCACAGGTTTTTGAGAATTTTAAACGATGTTTTGA
Organism: Boltenia villosa; assembly: GCA_031471845.1. Lineage (NCBI taxonomy): Eukaryota > Metazoa > Chordata > Ascidiacea > Stolidobranchia > Pyuridae > Boltenia > Boltenia villosa. The sequence continues at coordinate 11,010 of JAUELA010001571.1, read as the reverse complement.
AATCAATTAAATTAGTGTTTTTTAGCAATTTATTTCTCCATGTTTTCCATTGTTCATTAAACAGCAAATTCATATTGCATTGAATTCAGGAGATATCGAGATCGCCAGACCCATCTTTGAAAAATGCAGGCACTCGTATCATAACATACACAGATAAATCTGCACGTACCAAACTGTATTCCCGGACATCGTGATGAAGAGTTCGGATTTCACTTCCTGCCGTTCTAGCTATTTCCGTTTCTCTCCTGATATTTTCGCAATAAAATCAGCTTTAGCCTAACATTCATTTTCATTCTTCTCCGTTGAAGCGACACAGTGGTAGTAAGAGTGATAACTACATGAATACCTGATCATATTTCAATAAGGAAAATGTAGTCGCGCGAAGAACCTTATGAGAGCATTCACTTGATTGCATAAAACTATCACCTTGTCTACCTTGGGCATTCGGGGTCAAAATAAGTCGAACAGTGCGAAGGCTGGCATCCAGGGGAACAAGTTATGTATCTGTATCTGACGCAAAATAGTATTATTATAACTATAAGTAGTCTCAGGGATTAGTGTGATTCACAATGTTAAATGGTTTTGAAAATATTTGAATTTCTGAAAGTTTACCTTACAATAACTTTGATTAACAAATTTGTTCGAATACTACCAGTTTATGTTATTGCAAGCCCTATATACTATAGCCACTTAAGTTTATTAACAATGAAGATCTCAGTATTTTACTTGTTTTGTGGTCTTCCACTGATCATTGGCAACTGCATTCTACCGGAACCTGAAATAAATGTGGTTTGGAGTGAGGTAAGAACATTTGTAGGGAAGTTAATTCAGATCTAAAAGATCACATTTGTAGCGACCGAATACGATATTAGTCGCTGGATTTCCATCTTGTGAAGCTTCTGTTTGGAGATTTTGTCTTTTTGTCGTATACGCGTAGAAATGAGTTAAACTCTCAGCAAAGATGTCTGTTTTTATTCAAGAGAATCACAATTACAGGACAACTCGACTGAGGAATCGAATCAGTTTCTAACAGTAAAACGATTATAAACCTCTAGCTTCACAATACCACAACTGTTAACAACAATAATGATAAATACAAAAAATAACACACGCATGAGGACAATAAATTAACTAGCAATAAAATAATGCAGCTAAAAATATAACCTACTACTGCCTAGTACGTGGAAAAACACCAACTGACACGAGGACAGCGAGACAGCTGTCAAACAGGCAAGAACTCGGGGAAAGATAATTGGGAATGCAATGTGTTGCAATAACAAAAGTTTAACCAGTAGGTGACCAAAAGAAATATACACCTTAACCCAATATGTACATATATCCCGTCATCCGTAACAACATTTGATAATATATCAATATATTGCAGGCACCAGCAGGACCTTGGTACTTGAATGTACATACAACTGATCCATCATCAGAGAATGTCGCATGCGGTGTGGTACATATCGATCCGACCGATGAAGGTTTCAATATGCATGTTAAGGACTACATCACCGGGTGAGTTATTGGCGATTTAACAACGTAGGCAAAATATAGACTGAAACAATGATTATAAAGCAATTGTTTTGTGATTTGTAGGCAACAAACTCCTGTGTCGTTCACATATGAGAATATAGCAACCGGGAACGGGTTGTACAGAATAGACAACCATGAAGGTTAGATTAATATTTAACATTATAATTGATTTATGATATTTTTTCTAAATATGTTTAATTTTCTAGAATACAGAAGAATTATGGCACACGATGTTGCATCAAACGGGTCTCTGAATGAGGTTGCACTTGAAAATGGTATATTTTGCTCTTTTGAATATTTATCATCCATATTCCTATTTATTTGATCAAATTGTTGAGGATTTGGATATTTGTTTTATTGATGAAATTATTTATCTTTTTACTTCAAGATATTCACGAAGCTGACGACGTTGGAACCTTCTACTTGTCTGATCTTCACAATTATATTTTGCATGTGACATGTTCTGTCTCAGGTGAGCGAAACCGATTGTTTTAACCGCTTCCCTGTATATACCCGCGAAAAAGTGTGCCGCTCCTTGCTCTTGACGTATATACCCGCGAAAAAAGTGTGCCGCTCCTTGCTCTTGAAGTATATACCCGCGAAACTGATTTCTGTTCAATCTCCCATTTCACACTCGGTGGTCGTACGTAGACCAACAGGTGGTCTCCTCAACGGGTATTCCACCAACTGAAAAGAAGTCGAAACCATCAAGGAGATGCCTCATTTGCTCGAGGAGCAAGAAAGGAGACTACTTATTGTTGTAATGAGTGTAACGTTGCTTTATGCGCGGCACTATGTTTTGGTATATATCATGCAAAAGCAAAAATTTGACATGTTTATTTTACTACTTTCTTTATATACATCAATAAAAGTTTCATGCTCGTTGCTTCATGCTAACAGGTTTCTTTCTTTCCCATCGAGTATCTTTCTTTCTCTCTCGATGAGTATCTTCGAAAGTACATACCACATGCGGAGTAAGGTTGGTAGGATAAAATTAGAGAGAAAAATAGCGAATCAAGGAAGGCGACACTTTTTGAAAATGAATGAATCATTTAATTAAAAATAGGAAATAAGTCACAAGTAAAAGTGAATTATACAACTGGATTACATCCAGGCACTAGAATCAAGTCGAATTCCAACCCAGACGCTGACCTTTGTGTGTTTTCGTTCCACTTTAACAATTGAATTTATGATATTTCCCACCTTAAATTACAGGTGATTGGATCATATGGGGACACACTTTAACACCGAATCCAATTGCATCTGACCTTCAGCCATTGCGGGATGCATTGAAAAAAATATAACATCAGTGCTAAACTCGTCCGGTCGGAATGCAAAGATATGGAATGGTCAAAATAATGGTTCATTTGTCTACAATCAGCTATTTTCCATAGAAACATTGTTAAGATATATTAAATGAATCAATTTATCCAAGTATTCCATAATTCCATAGTTTCATTGTACTTTTTACAAGTGCACAAATAGGGGTCTACTCTACGTTAAAATATTCCATGATTTCCCTCACACCAAATTATAGCTGCTCTGTCAAATTTCCTTGCACAGCATATCTTAGCAAACCTTAGTAGTTAAAGGCGTTAACACCCCTCCGCCTGAAATGTTTAGTAATATATCAAGTACTGATTTATCATGATTGTATGAATTATATTCAATGTGTCATGGTCCAATGATTACAAGATAATTCATCTCGTGTGCTAACGTACAAGATTGGATATATAATCCTGTTTCGTATATGATGTAACTTCAATTATATACAAATATAATACAATATTCAGTGTCTGGATGGAGTCTGTGTTGTTCGGGATTACTAAACACATGCCATGGAATGAGGTATTGTCTCAAACGCTATCCGAGCGAAAGGACCAATGTCAAAAGAGTGGGAATATGAGCAAAAACATTGCTCACATTGGTAACGCTCTGTCTGCTAAACAAACAAAGTACACTAGTCCGCATATGGCCTCCTTTAGAGTTCATTGGAGAGGGAGGTTTGGCCGAACGTATTTTTGGTAGACTAAGCCGCCGATTCCTGGAATATTAGAAGGGCCTACTCCGAATATTAATATGAAATCTTCTTTGATTTTATTAATTTTTCATCTTTACCAAGTGAATCATCAGGATATTTATCAAGTTTAGTTTCTCTAAATTTGAGAGCATAAAACAGTCTTTACAGCTCCTATTAGGAGGTTTACCGTGAACCATCATAAAAAACACGAGTCGGAGTCGATCCATTTTTACCCACTCCGAAACCGTAGCGGGCTTAAACATGGACGCATGATGCGACCATGACGGCTTGCGAGCATGCTGAACTTGGATAGTGGAGGAAAGCACTGACCAAGGTCACGTGGAACCGCTCTGTCTGTAACTGCAAGGAGTTCAGCGTCCACTTACTCACGTCAAGTCAGGTGAACACGGCATATATTAAAGTGAAGTGATCAATAAGCGTGCAATAATGCATCGTGAAGGTGCTGAATAAAATATGTGATGGTGAAGCAAAGATTGGAACCCAGAACCTCTAGGTGAGCATAGATGACCAGCCGACGGCATTACCCGTTCTGCCTGTGGTAGTTGGTCTCAATGCGTAAACAAGTTGAAAGGTATTTGAAAGGTTTTTAACTTCTTTAGAAGTGCTTACGGATCCTCAATCACGCATGTGAAAAATGACAAAACCATGTCTCGAGCCTAAACTCGATTTTTAAAGCCTTTTTCCAATAAAGATATTTGTCGGCGTACCAGCAAGTCACATTTTAAAAATCCCTAAGTAATGCGATAATTTCTGCTTATTTTGATCCTAAATCTCACAGATTGTAAACAAATCATCGTTGAGATTATAAATTTATAATTTAATCTTTTTAAAATTCCCCAAAAGTCCTGAAGTCCTGGAGGCTTAATTTATTACCCTTAAACACTAAGATTTTGGAAAAACAAAGAAACGTAGTTGCAATAAAAATTTATTAATTCTACAAAAACTATATTGAGAATATAACCTTCATACGACCATTTCCTTAATTATTTATTTGAATTAAACCAAAACTTAATAAGTAATGAAAAGTTGAATGAAAGAAAGTGCTGAAATTTCTTGGCCCACACACCTTCCCAGGTCTTGGGGATCTCAAATGATGCAACCATGCCTTCCTGGCTTGTTGGGAAAAAATATTCATGATAACCAGCATTGAAGTAAACCGACCGATAAACTACCCATGAAAACACTAACGGGAGAAAATCACCCGAAACGCTCTCTACTGCTCAAACCAAGCGAGCTAGTCGCGCAGCGAGACTTTCCCTTACAGCGACTAAAAGTGAAAAAAAGGTACAAAGCAGGTTGAGACGCTAGCTTTTCAGGTCACATGCCCATCACGTAATCTTTTTTGCGTTGCCCGGGATAAGTGTTCTAGGGTTAAGAAAAAGGGGAATAAAATATAAGGAATGCGCGTATGAAGTTTTAGCGGATTTTTTTCGTCTTCTATTTTCCTACAAGTCTGATTGTAATGTGCAATGGTGTTTATTTTAAACATATAACATTATATTCGTGTATTATAATAGCATTCATTATCTGATATCATATAAGTAATGTTGTGGAGGTAAAAGTCATGAAAAAACAAAACGGCAACTCCATAAAACTCCGATTGGGCGCCAATATTATCAGTTGTTGTTCTTATGACGTCACAGTCATCAATGATTTTGAATGTCGCATTCATCATGAATCAACTTGGTCATACTCAGGAAGTCCGCTATATCTTTTTAATGACGTCATATTGCATTAATGTCCATGTCTATGACGTTTATGTCGATGGGATTTCTCTGCAACAGAATATAAAAAGATTCAATAAATACGATAATACCCCTCGAGTAACAAAATCATAAATATTGCAGGGCACAATATAGGAATTTTTGGAGGCCTGTCATTTTGACAGGTTTGGCAAGTCAGAAGCCTGTCAAAACTGTTGTTTGGCCTCTCAAATTATTTGCCTTAAAAACACTACATAAATGCGAATAAGAGTAAGTTGGCATGTAGACAGAGAATATTATTTTCCTTTATAATGCCGCTTGTTATGAAGAGTAAATTGAGGACGTTCATCGTTCGAAAAACGAACTTTTACGTTGATCGTATGAAAAACAAACAAACTTTTTCAATTGAGTTATTTGTGTCCAGTTTAATTTCGCATTGAAAACACAAATATTCATGCCATTTTATAGACGGTCGTTTTGACCGGCGTAAAATTTTGATGAATGTCAAAGCCTTCAAATTGCCAGTCATTTGACCGATGACTGGGTGCTATTTTGTGCCCTGATATTGTAAAGTAAAATGTAAAATAGGAAAAAACAACTCTTGTTGCCAGAATTACTTTTAGAATATGTTTCAATTGCAGCTTCATCCGACTCATCCTTCGTACTTTCTATAACTATTTCGGTTTCTTCATTATTTTCTTCTTCTTCCTCCTCAGTTGGTTCTCCCGGTTTAGTTTTTGTCAAGTAAAATACCAGCGCCCCGATCACCAGTAATAACAGGACTCCTAATATTATTGCAACAACCCAACCGGCTCCAAGTCCACAGCCAGATGATGCTAAAGCTATTATAAATAACATAAAAGCATTAGAATAAGAGCTTGTGAGCATATTCGAATCATACGGCACATATTAAAAATGGCACAGATGACAAAAGGAAAAAATGTAAGTAACGCTTCATGAGGGTTAGGGAGTTAGGGTTAAGAGGTTAGGGTTTTTCACTAACATTCGAAATATATGGTGTGTTTCTCAGAATTGAACCGTGGTGGAGAGCTAATTTTTACACTCACAGTATATAATATATGTGGAATTCGTAAAGACCTAAAGGCACTATAACAGGGGTGGGCAAACTTTTCCTCTCAGCGGGCCGCATGGAGCATCTTTGAATCTCTCGCGGTCCACATTCAACAAAAACTATATTTACTAAATGTTATTTCCACACAAACACGCAAATATTACTCATACAAATGTGTTTGCGTTTGCAACATGAGTGCGAAATCTCATTGCAGCCTCGTTAAACGCGTTTTTCTGTGCGAAAATGTCTGGACCACATAAATTGACATCGCCTTGCGTGGAAGTTCGCGGGCCGCACAGGAGACCTCTCGGGCCGTAGTTTGCCCATCCCCGCACTATACGATCCAGCAAGTTCATAAATTGAGAGATCGGTTTGCAATTTACAAATCAGGTCAGATTCATTGGTTAGAATACTGAATCGACAACGGAAAGAAAACTCCAAAGGGAGGCATTAATCAGTGAATTTTGAATTAACACAGATTAACAAAAAGAAATGCAAGTGAGATGAATTGTTGTATAAAAAAATCCACAGGAAATAAGTCACAGAAATTAATCGTCAATCCTAATATCAACATTAACCTCCCAGCACTAAACCTAACCCCCTAACCCAGGGGTTCTTAATCTTTTTCCTGTCATGACCCACTGTTTCTCTGCATGATGACTCTCGAACATTTTCTCCAAAAATCACTGTTTTCACATAGTATAACTAATGTTCACTTCACTTTGAATTTTGTACTAACTAAACTACTGTCAAATAATTTAACGTAACAATTAGTCTGTCTCATCCATGATAACGTATTTTAGTGGAATTAGTCACTCTTATATTAGTCAAGTAATAAAAACTACTCGAGTGTTCGTGACCCACCAAAATTCTTTCTGTGATCCAGCTGGTGGGTCATGACCCATAGATAAAGAACCCCTGCCCTAACCTAACCCATTTTATTCTGTGACTAAATGTGAAACCAGAGGCACAGATTATTAAATAACATTTTACAAAATTGATGAAATAATTTCGTACCAGCTTCTGTAGACATAAAGGGATTTCCCGAATTCCCTGGCCCAACATAGCGCCCACCTTTTTGCATCTCGACAGCTCCGCTCTTACGGAACACATACCCAACACCTGTTGGCGTAACAGTGACAATGAAAATGCTGAAAATATAAAACGTTTTGAAAGGTTTCAACTACTTTTTCAAATGCTGGAGGCTCCTCAGTTATACATGTGATAAATGCCACAACTGTGTCCTGAAAAATGGAGTTGCAGTGTATTATGTCATTTTATGTGAAATTAGATGTGGTGTAGATTTTAAATATTTAAAGGATGTGCCTTGCTGTCCATATTGTAGTGAAAACATATTACGCAATTTGTATATGCGTTGTTCGCATGTGCGTCGCTGACCATTTTATGATATATAATTTTGTTTAAAATGTGAGAGATATTATCAAAGAGGAAGGTTTTAAAAATAACTATTGAAAAAGAATGAAAAACTGATGTTTTGAAGAGTAGATATACAGAATGATAATGATCAAAATTGTATGAATTGTACGTAATAAGAAAACGAGTAGGAGACACTCAGATTGTCTTAAGTTAAAAGTGGTCTTGATTTGTGTACCAAAGAGACAAGGAGCCAGATGCATGCTGACGTCAACATAACAACTTTACAATTGTTACTTATAGTCTTATAGTACTTATAGTCACCAGCACTCCGCAGAGTAATACAAACTTGACTTTTCAAGTTAATTTTTACAAAGAAGACATTTGTCGTCGTACCACATATTTCATTAACACTAAGTTATGCAATAATTTCTGCTTATTTTGATCCTAAATTACACAGATTAGAAACAAATCATCGCTGAGATTAGAAATTCATAAGTAAATTACTACATTTCCTTTATCGTCGAATCAAACATTTGAAGCGTTTACCGAAAGGTGGGCAGTAAGAAAGGTGGACAGTGAACAATGCCAAGTGAACAAACATGCGCTGGTTAGGGTTTAGAATATTTTGTTTTTAGGTTTTAGTTGTTGAAATATAAAGCTTTCTCGCTGCCATTTGCCCGCTGCCCACTTTCTTGCTGCCCTCTTTCTCATTGCACACTTGCCCGCTGCCCACTTCCTCACTGCCCACTTGCCCGCTGCCCACTTTCTCACAGCCCACTTGCCCGCGAATCAATTGAAGATTATCATAATAATCACAAATCATTGCGGATCAGGATTAGTCGCTTTTTCTTTCGCACTTCATTTCGCTAAATATCTCAAACTTCAAATTTGTTCACGTTACGCTTTCTATTCACGCTATCGTCCAAGATAAACATCAAATACACATTAAAACTAACCTATAGGAGAATTCAGATCTAATATTCCAATTATTCCCGTTATAAACAGCTCCTGCACCTCCGAACGATAGACTGTCTTCAGACGATCCAGATCCTTGACATTTCGTTTTTTCAGAATCTCCAAATGTTACATCTCGGAACTTCTCTTTTTTACTATCTCTAAATGACAGATGGCAAGTTCATTTAGGAACATTATACAGTTGGCATATTTGTGGAGTGTTAAAGTGAATGGGTAATGAATTAAGCCTTAGTGTTCTGGGTTTAACATGAACCTATATAAAGTATATCATAAAACAACATGAGCCGGAGTCGATCCACTTTTACCGACTGCTCTATCCTCTATCCGAAACCTCGATCAATGAATATATATTGGTCTCAATGTGTCAACAAGTTGAAAGGTTTCTACTTCTTTAGAAGTGCTTGCGGATTCTCAACCATGCCGTTATTTGTGGAGTGTAACAGTTATTTGTGGAGTGTTTAAGGCAAGTTCTTTAAGGCTGTGTTGTGCAGGGAAATGTTTCAGGAAATGTGTGATTTGAAACCAACTAAAGGACATCGGGCTAAACTTGATTAATAAGATATTGATCAATTTATTGTCATAGCGACATACATATTCGTGTATGTATCAAGAAAATCTGGACTAAGAGTGGGTGAATTCCTGTAAAATAGAGTTGCCGGAGTAAATTACCAGTCAATTTAGGAACTTTATACGAGGGGTGCACAAACTTTCTGTCCATGCAGCCCGCACCGCTTAAACTCCACTGACACTGCGGCCGCACAAATATATAATAACAGATATATGCACAAGTATTGTACTATTTTTTTAATATCTTGCCCGAATTTCTCCCAATTTTGCACAATTCTCTGTTTTATACCCTGCCCTGAGATAATTCCGACAAAGAGGGCGCCTTTTCATGAAGAATAAAAAGGACGGGTGCTCAAGCACCAGAGCATCCCCCTGTGCACGTAATTGACCGTTGATACTTATAATAATTTATTTTCTTCCATTTCACTGCAGCGCACCGGTGATATATTGAACATAACTAGCATACTTTTAAATAGAAAGTTCGTGGGTATGAAAGTAGTATTTGTTTGTTTCAATGGCCGCAACATTTGTTCAAAAATTTGCATCTCTTTCACGGCCGCACATAAGCCCTCTCACGGCCACAGGCTGTGCACTCCTGCTTTATACTGTTAGCTTATTTGTGGTGTGATAAAGTCGCCAAGGGCTAAGCTCATTTAGGCTATGCAGTGCAGAGAAATGTGTCAGCGCAACGATGATTTGACCCATGATCTACGGTAGAATTGCTTATTTTCAAAGTAAAACTACTCTAATGTTGATTTGCAAAGTAGAACTACCGTCTTGCTTAATTGTAAATAAGCATTTGCGTAGGCAATTCTTCGCCAATTCTACCGTAATGTGAAAGGGGCATCAAACTAAGATTAATTAATATATTGCAATAGCGATGCATGCTCGTGTATGTACAAAGAAAATCTGTGTGTAGAGGAAATCTTGATTCGCAAGAAGATTTCCCAAAAATTAGAGAAACCGGAGTAGTGCAATAGATTCTCAGTCAGGTCTCACGACAAGCTGATTATGAAGTATTTACCTTAGAAATATCCACATACCTTTGCATAGCGTATGCAATATAGTCAGTATCAGCAACGACCTTTCCCTTCATAGCTTGGTTCATTTGTTCTTCCGTGTATTCCATGCCTGGATTGGACATTGCGGCACCAGCTGTCGGCTTGACAATCATAAGGATACAGCTGAGAAACAAACATATTTGAAATATACATTTGTGTTCACCTCTTCAATACCGACTCAAGGGCGCCCGCTGTAACTCATCCAAGTAGGGACGGAGGGATATACCCCTACTATCATAATTATTGCCCAAATAGTATACCGTATTTTCGCGTATAAAAGACGCACCCAATTATAAGACGCACCCATATATAAGACGCGATTTTGACGATTTGTGTAAAAATATTTCATATAAGACGCCCACGAATATACGACGCACACGGTCTCGTCATCTGCCGAACTGAGCAAACCCTATATATTAAAAGTAATGAAGTCGCAAATCATTAGAGAAATGCGTGTGCGAGGAATGGAACATGAAAAGAAAATATTTATTGTTGTAGCGAGTGTTGCGTTGCTTCATGAGCGATACCTTGTTTTGGTACATCTTCGAAAGTATACATACCGCATGCGGAGTAAGGTTGTCAGGATAAAATTAGAGAGAAAAGTTAGCGAATGCAAATCGTGAATATCGACCGTAATAATCGTTCTGGTGAGAAATTTAATTCATCATTTTTGGTTGTGTC
>JAUELA010001460.1:0-12216 GCA_031471845.1 Boltenia villosa | reverse complement strand
CACCATCAAAAAGTCAAAACAATATTAAATATAAAATTTATAAAAAAAGCATTATGTCCATTATAATTCTTTTAACTTTAATTCTGCAGCAGATACCAGGAGGAAGTAATCGTGTTCTTGATGGAATTAAAATGACATCCTTATCAAAAATTCGTACGGCATTTTAATGAATTGTACCTTAATACGTGAAAGTAGCCAACCTCAAAATATAAGAATATTACGTTTTACTTGATGACTATGGTATTAAGTTTCAACATGTTTTGCATGTAGCTGGTTGGAATATTAACTGTATTTATTCATTATCGATCTGAAAGGAGTTTAATAAATATGTCTGTCAATCATTATTTTTTCTGTCACCACAACTTGTTGCAATACGTTCACTCGTTTTATATAAATCTCTCAAATAATATAAGTTTCAGAATTTATTACAAATTTATACAGTACAGCATATTAAATTGTACTATATTATTTTTCATAATTATTATCGTACCTGTGATGAAAATATTCTATCTGATACCATCTTTAACCGATCCGAAGATCCTTTCTCATCTACACGTCTCTTCTATCTTAATGAAAAAGGGGAAAAGTCTCCACCATCAAAAATGTCACAACAATATTAGATATAAAATTTATAAAAAATGTTTTCTAATTCTGCAGCAGATACCAAAAGTAAGGAGTCGGCAAAAAAATTTGCAAGAGCCGGGACTGAGCAAGTTTCAGCTACTGGTGATGGTATTGAAGCAGAAGAAGGAGGAACCATAGATGGTAATCTTCTACCAATTTTTTGATGATGTTTGCATAACAGTACTAATGGTGAAATTAAAAAAAAAAAATTTGTTGTTGTTACCATTTTCCAGTTTAAACTGAATTTATTATCACGACAATATTCTTCTTATAAACACCCCGGCTCTGCATATTTCTAGGGTCCTTTGGTATATTGGAAGAGTGATGCTATGAGTTAGCATGATAATAAGTTTTCTCAGGTCAAACTGATTTATACGTCATATCCATTGTCGAAATAATAGAGAGGAGGTGGAAAACAGATCCCGACAAAAATATTAAATTCATATATATTTATTCAAGGTTATGCAGTGATTCTACAGAGGACTCGCTTTTTGTCTCTTTCTTCCTCGATTTTCCCACAGATCAAAAATATAGTCTGGTTCCCAAGAGTACGGCAATCATTTTTTTCCAATATATTGTTCTGCATAATCAAGTCCAGCAAATCAGAAACCTGACTTTCTTTCCATTTAACTTTTTTCTTTCCTGGATAACTTGTGTTGAGTTCAATGTACGTCACAAAAAGTACACGTTACTGTACAAATAACCCTATTTCCTAACATACTATTTGCTGTTAACTCGATAAAGTTGATGAATAACATTTATATTTGAACAAAGTTTCAAATTAAATTTGCGGCGGTAAGCAAAAGCAGGAAAACCATTTACCTACCCTGTGTATCCGGGGAAAATGCCGATCAAGCTTTCGTTTTGTCATTACGTCACCGCTATGCGGGAAAAGTTAGCCTGAAAAATGTCATATACGAGTTGCATGTAAAAAGCCTCATTATTATTTTTTTTTTGCCATTTTAATGTGCAATTTGAAAATTGAATTGACTGTTTGAACGTATTTCAAATGCGAAACGAAATCAAGAAAGTGTAAAGTGGATAGATGCTAATTTTCAATTATATCGGAATAGAAACAGAATAAAACAATATAAATATATCGATTTAACGCCGTTCGTAACTGGTTGACCCAACCACTGGTTGTTCCCGGAAAGTCTAGTATCTACATAATAATCAAGACCTTTTAGCTTATCTAGTGTTAGATAAATCAAATGACTTACTCATAATGTGGATACGATTAAACAATCTCCTTGCAGTTGTATAAATATCTGGATTTCCACTAGAACCGGAAATGATTCGGAATGAGGATCTCTACTTATATTTGCTTAATATCCCGCATTCATGAACCAGAATATATATTTTCTTCGACAGAACACATGAGTCAAAAATACAAGAAGCTGATACAAAGACTAGATCGCACAGGATGGTCCGAGCCAGTACTTCCAGAGGAATATGAATCTCCAGTTGAAGATGGTTGGACAGAATCTGGTAGTTATTTTAAATGGTTTAAGCTTCAGCATGGCTCAAGAATTGTATATTGAGGTAGCTTGTTTAATTTTATTCACCCACAAACAAGCGGAGCTATTGTTCGATCAACACAAAATGGTTCTAGGATAACTGCCCACGGAAAATTGCCTCTCGACAACTGCCCCTCGATCAACTGCCCCCCGGACAATTGCCTAGGAAATTGCCTCCCGCCTAGGACAATTTCCTCCCGGACAACTTCCCCCGACTATAACGGCCTCGGCAAAATTAGTAGATTACGATCGTCAATTGCTCTATCTTTTGAAAAATGATTTAATTAGTAGGTTAATTTTACATATTCCGCAATATGTAAAATATATCACATTAACAGTTATTATTACAATAATTATGCAATTTTACCGATAAGTCACTTTTACCACAACTTCTATATATATATAAATATGTGGGGGCAATAGTCCAGGAGGCAGTTGTTTGGAGGCAATTGTCCGGGGGGAAGTGGTCGGGGGCAATTGTCCGGGGGGAAATTGTCCGGCGGGTAGTTGACCGGGAGGCAGTTGTCCGGGGGCAATTGCCCTGGAACCACACAAAACATCTATCGGAAACTAAAAACGTTTCTAGGACAACTGCCCCCCACAACTTCTTCCGGACAATTTCCCTCGGGACAATTGCCCCCCGGACAATTGCCCCCGGACAATTGCCCCCCACAACTTCTCCCGGACAATTTCCCTCGGGACAATTGACCCCCGACAACTACCCCCGGACAACTTCTCTCCGACAACTGACCACGGACAATTGCCCCCGCCTATGATAATTGCTCCGGACAACTGTCTCCGAAAATTTTCACCGGACTAACGACTCCGGCTTCATTACTAGATTACCATAGTCAATCGCCTTATCTTTCGACAACATCCCTAAACCCTGCCTTTTCCCTAATCCTAATCCCTACCCCAAACTTAAACTATTACCCTAATCCTATTACCCTGATTGGAAGAACTGATAATCACATATTTCAAACATGCTGGTAATAATGCATAAATTATTTTGTAGGAAAATTTGTAATATGTTAAAATGTATTACATTAAAAGGCAATTATGAATTATTACCGATAAGTCACTTTACCATGATTTCTATATATATGAATGATTGGGGGGCAATTGTCGGTCGGGGTGCAGTTGTACGAGGGTTATTGTCCGGGGGAAATTGCTAGAACCCAAAAAATGTCCTTTTCCACAACAAAAATTTATAAATATATACAATTGTCCACTTTTCCTTCTTTAAGATATACCAAATTTATTATTATTTGATAGCAATGGTATTATGGCGCATAAAATAACTTCCATTTTCAAATTTCTTTCCGCTTCACAACCTTATTTTTCCTGTTTAGGAGAATTTAAAAATTTATGTATACAATTATATTATACCCATAAAACCTACATGTTTCAGAGAACATAAATACAAATATTTATTTTCCAGGACTGCAGAACATACAAAAAGCCATCGCTATATCTCGATCTTTAACTGCTGAGATCGGTCCTCTTGGTGGAGAGATAGAGATTTGTGGTTGCGTCATTACTTTCCATAAAGGAGCATTTAATTGCGTCACCAAAGTCCATGTGAAATTAGAAATCGATAGTTCCAAATGGCCCAAAGATTACATAGGGATCACGCCAATGCTATTTGTAAGCGCAAGTAATAAATTGATCATACCCGCTACTGTTCGAATGAGGTCCTGGTGCATTAATGACGGTTCGGATGAATCTAAGGGCAGCAAAGTCGACGTACTTCATATGCGAGATGGTAGTTCTAAATGGGATGTAATCAACAGCCTTCCATTTGAAGATGAAACCGTGTTCCAGTTCGATTGTTTGGACTTTAGTCCCGTGTTGGTAGGTCTGTGGCGACAATTCTTTGGCCCCCAATTGTTCTTGGTCGATGGTTACTTGTTTTCAAACACCAAAAAAACCTTCACCTTCAAGTTTTGTCTCAGAAGTCGATTGCTCTCCCAGGAAATACTAGAAACCATGAAATACAGTGGCGCTACTCTTGAAAAAAAATTTAATACAATACTGGCTTGGGATGAAGATAGAATACAGGTTAATATAACTTGTACTTCCAACGAAGATTTCTATTTCGACCCAAGTGGTGAATTCGCATTCAGAGTCGATGACGAATTCATCCGAATCCGAATCGTCTCTTTCGATCCCGTTATAGATCATAAATCTCCTCTTCAGAAACCGAGATTTCAAAGTATTAAACTGAAATGCGATATCGCCAAAAACATAGATTATGTCCAAAGAAATATCATGTTCTTCTATGATTGGAAACACGAAGACCTTATCACAACAGGTGATCACATCAAATTGATTTTAATTAATAATTAGTTAACATCGTGGTCAGAGTGCCCGCGGCATATTGCATTGCCTCAAATTCATCTGAATCCACATGAACATTGTGATGGTCTCAATAATTGTTATTCGTGTGTTATAATTCAGGGCTACACGAATACCCAAAATTATTCTTAAATTGACTTTCATATGTTTCAGACTCTGTTAATGCTTTGGCGTCCGGCGGAGCAAAGATTGAAATTCAAAACAGCGCAGTAGCGATTGGAGGTGGAAATCCAGTTGTTCGGAATACTGGTGAGTGAGTATGACAATTTGTGCAATTTGGTATCCATTGTTGGATGCACTCTCTGTTCTGACAATGGTAGTAAGCATATAATCTTTATCCACTGAGAAATTGTTATTCAATCGTTTCCTCAATACAATTATATAGGTATTATTCAGCTGCTTAACATTTCATTCCACAGAAAACAATTAGAAGAAAGAATGAACCCCTGAAAGACAATAAAGAATGGATCTGGTTTTGGAAAAACCGCAACTTGCAAAAACATATTTTCGTACCATGGAGTCTGGATTTCTCTCGAAAAAATGCATTTTGCTCATCATACTTCCTGGTATATTTTAACTTTGGATTATGCAAACTAGTTGGGTGTAAATGAAATACGGCATTCCGAAGAGAGATTTTCCTAACTTTGTGATACCATGCCTGTCATATTGTATGGGTTTTGAATTCAAATTCAATTTAAACTCATTTCAATTTTTGGATTGATATTTTGCATCTATATTCTTTGTTTGTAATCTAAATTGCACGTATAAAATCAGAATCCAAGAAATAAATTATGTAAAAAATCGTCTGTGCTTCTGCAACTGTTCATTTCATTCAGTTTCTTATTATACATAATCTTATTAATACATCAAGATTTTTCATATTTACTTTGAATTCTTCTAATAAATGCATCGATATGTTTTAATGTAATGTCAGAATTATTAGCTAAGTTAGTACCGCGATCATGCAGATTTATTAATAGGAGATTATGCACAGATACAGATACAGATGGATGCCCTTTCAGTCAAAATTTGAAGAATATATTTTAATAGAATAAACGCTACTAGCACTTTCAGACACCGCTTTCACTATTTCTAATTTAGTTATTGTTAGAAGTTGAAAAAATCAAGAGGATTCCGCGTAAAATGTTTAATTACTCACCATAAGGCTGATCAAGGCACACCAAAAGCTAGTTGCGAACTTTTAAAATACTGTTCGTATTGTATCAGCTGCCGAATCGAATAGTGTAAAATTCAAGAAAATTATATTAAAGACTGTTGGTGTAGCCTACTAGCGACATGCAGGGCCGGTGCGCCTATATTTGTTACCCTGCTAAAGCAAGGTGCCCCCGAAATGATGGATGCCTTAGAATTTCAGAAATGAAAAAAATAGTAATTGTAGCCTTCCTCATAACAACACCATCTGTTATTGACAATTGGTACGAAACAAAGTATTTAGAAAACATATATTGTGACGGAAACTGCGTTTGATATGAGGTCTTAAATATGACCCATTCTGTCATATGACGTCATCGGTTAAAAGGGCCCCCACTTTTTTGGGAGTCCTCAAAAAGGTCACGAAATCTCTGGCAGCATGTCCTCAACAAACCACCCTCGTTGATTTATAAGCGATATGTTTTGTACATACATACAATTCTTAGCACAATTTTAGGCAAAATTCTAAAATGTATGGCCGATTTTTACATTCCATTGATTCCAACCTTATTTAAATAATCAAAGGCCTCATTTTTAACAACACTTGAAATGTACGGCGTTATAAAATATCATCGATGAAATCCAATCCACGTTAATTTTTTTTCTGGATTTATTGAACAGCGGTGGTCTTAGACATGTGCCAAATGTAAGGCCGCACAGGACCGACCCCCTACTTTCGAGTTGTGCGAGTTGTACATTTGTAGCAAAGGGCAACAGTTTATGATATATTTTTATGTTGATATAAAATTATGTTCAATAAATTTATCTTTAAAATAAATTCATTCATTTCAGAGTCGGAATGTCCTCTTGTGACAGATGTAGTGAATGGCTACGTCATAGGTTCGGAGTTTACTTACGGAAACACTGTGACGTATAGTCCGAACCACAATGTACAGGTATGGATAAGATTTAAGTTGGAAACACACATAATGCGTTAATTGCGTGCGTCAAATCCATCTGCGTTGCGAAAAGTTCCAGACCAATCGCAACGCAAACCTTTCGAGATCTGCCTAATATTTTCGCATAGTAAGTACTCATCTCCATGGTCAGTGAATTTCACAAAGAAATTTCACGCATTACGCAAACGTATTCTGTGTGTTTCTACCTTTATGAATGTGTGAAAGCATAACCTATGTTGACTGCTTCATTTCCAGTTTATGCCCGACTGTTGTATGTATACTGACTTGATGGCAGAATTTCGTAATAACCACGTTAATTTGGCTAAATTACATGATTAAAATTCAATAATTCTTGCGTTTATTGATTATTGCAACTTAAAACAAAATTACAACAGTATTTTCTAGGTACATCCGCCATTTTCCTCCACTGTCTCCGCCAATGTGAGTGTAAGATTATTCAATTTCTTAGCCGGGTCTACAATAAAATTTTTTGAAATCTTGAAAAATGAAGCAGAGAGACTAATCCGTAAAGAGTGCAGCACCAATACTTTTGCATTTTGGTTATAAATATTTCGCTAATACTGATATACTTTGTTAAGATTATTGTAATTTCATCACACGGATGAATGCGTGTGATTGCAATGTCCCCTTTTCTTTTGTGGTTTTGTGGATGAATGCATGTGTAAAAATGCCCCTTTCTCTTTTCGTGTTACGTTATTACTAATCAGTTTTGCCTCGATCATTCTTTTCCTACGGTGATATTGACAAGGAATCGCTTATTTACAAAGTAAAACTACACAAATCCTGATTTGCAAAAAAGAACTAACGTCGTGCTCATTTGAGAATAGGCAATTGTGTAGTTTTATTTTGTAAATTGCCAATTCTTCGACAGTTCTACCTTATATCTTAGTAGTTTCTTACTATTCCTACAGCTTTCAATGTATGTGGTCAAGCTGGTGACGTGGATAAGGCACCGCTCTCTGGCAAAGTAATTGCAGGAAAAGATGCAAAAGTCGGAGCAGTGCCATGCCATGTCTTGCTGATGCTTAATAATGGACATAAGGGTAGCCATGTGAGCACGTAGAGCACACTCCGTACATTTAAACCAGCGGTTTTAATGTTTTTTTTTTTCAATTTACATGTTCTTCTCAGATAGCCCCCAAATCATGATATACCCAATACATTACAATTATACGAATTTCATGGAGAACAACTCTCTATTCCATTTTATTCTGGTATAGCCAGGCTGCACTAATTTTTGTAAATTTATTTTTTTGGTGACAAATATAATTGACGGAATAAAGTGTAAAGAAACGAAAGAAATCACAGATTAATTCGGAAGCCAAGAAAGTATTTAATGATATCCAATAACTCGAACTTTCATATCACATAACCTTGATTCGAAATTATCTGCATTTACCATAAGTGTCACAAAACTTGTGTTTCATGTTTGGGATCGCAGACAATTCTTAATGTTGTTTTTTCGAATATTGTTACCATAAAAAATTGATGATTATTATCTTTCATTTGAAGACGCCCGCACGTGTGGATTTGCTCCTAAACAAATTAAATTTACCTTAACTTAACCCAAACACAATTTTAACCCCAACCCCAATCTGCACTATTTTTGAGGGACAGAAACCGATTTAATGGTTTTATTTCACAGCAACAGTTTGTCGCCCGAAATTATTTTGCCGAAATTCCAAACTCAATAAATGAACGGCATATAAGCATAACCACAATGTGTAATTTGCCATTACTTCTATGTGCAAAATTGCGTTTTTAACTTTATTTTTTTACAATATATGTATTAATGTTGTTGATATTATTTTTCCCATCAATTTATCTATAATAAATTATATTCTGTGATATTTTACATGCATGCATATGTTTGAAGTAAAACTGATTTAAGTACGTTCCATGGGGTCTCCTCTTTTATAGATTTTCCGTAGCACCGAATATGACTTCAATGAAAACTAAATTTACTAAATTAATACAGGTCAAAATAGTAATATTCTTAGCTAAAATATATACATGAAAGTAGGGAAAATGATAAATAATTTAAATTTATATTTTTCCTTATCTGCAACTTTCTCTCGAGTCTTAAATAAAGTGTTTCCGCCTTGGAATCATTTTAGCTTATGACGAATACCACACCTTTTAATTTAATTGCTATTAATCATTTAAAATATATTTTTTCGTGTGCTTTATGCACGGATGTATTAGATATTTGATTGTTTTGATTTGCGATTCAAACCGTGAAAAATAAAGATTTGCTATGTGCCGTTTTTTTATTTCCTTGGCAAGCGCATTTGTTACCTCCTTCAGTTTTCGCTTCAATCTTTTCAAAGCTCATATCTAAAATTATCATGTCGAAACTTGTCTCTAATAAATATTATACAATGTACAGTATCGTATTTTGCCACGCATTTACTTCTGACTCGTTTTCCATTATATTTTTTCTGATTAAATTAGTCCGTAGATATTCTCTAGCACCGAATAAGACTTCAATGAAAACTACTTTATTCAAAACTGGAGCTAAGAATTATTCCCTATCTGAAAAAATCCAAAACTTGATAAAAGTGAAAATAATAATTTATGTACATTAAATTAGAGGCAATAGGAGAGTAATGATAATGATTTAATTTTAATTTGGTTTAGTTCATAACTTCCATTGGAGTCTTAAAAGAAGTATTTTATTCTTGAATTTTTTTCCGCATTTCAAACCATCTATTTTAATTGGCAATAAATAATGGGATATATAATACATGCCGCGTACTTGAATAAATAAATATATACATATGTATTATGTTCATCTCGACAAATTTATTCCTCTTCAATTGCATCATTATGACGGCCATACACGATGCGTTGATGGAAAACCGCCAAATACAGTCGCCTTGCGAAAAGTTTCAGAGCAATCGTAACGCAAGCCTTTCGCGATCTCTATGGCCAGTGAATTCCACAAGAGATTTGGCGCATTACGCAGACGCATTCTGTGTGTTCCCACATTTAAGCACGTGTAAAAGCATTACTTCAGGGACGATAATGTTGACTGTCACATTAACACAGTTTATGCCCGACTGTCGATACTGCCTTCTGTATTCGGTAATAACCAGGTTAAGTTGGCTATATTACAAGATTCAAATTCAATAGTTCTTGTGCGTTGCGTTCATTGTTTAATGCACTTATAACTAAATTGCAACAGTAGTTTATAGGCACATCCGCCATTTTACTCAACTGTATCCGCCAATGATAGTGTTATATTATATTATTTCCTTAAACGTGTGTCTGCAATAAAACTTATGGAAATCTGAAAAAATGAAGCATAGAGGCTAACCTACAAAAAATGTAGCGCCAATACTTGTGTATTTTGGTTATGAATATTTCACTAATATTGATATATTTTGTTAATATTACTGTATTTCATCACACGTATGATAAAACAATATGAGCCAGACCCACATTGGCGCAGTATTAAACAATATTATTGTAATGCATATCATTATAATCGATATATAGCGCAGAATGTATCTCAAGAACTTTGTTAATATTGTGTCTACAGTATGGTACACAACATGAAATAAGTCCTGTATTATCACTCTGGTGCATATTTACTAATTATTAATCGTACTGTAAATGTGGCAATATGTGAAAACAAATTTATACTCGCTTTATAATCAATGCACGAATCCAAGCATCAAGTTGCATGACAGCAATATATACCCTTCCTCTACCAACAGCGAAGTAAAAAGACCACATGTTATACGAACGCGAGTATATATAAATCTGTAAAATAAAACTCGATTGTTCCGTCATAAAACAATGATAGTAATTAGCTTAATAATGGAAAATCACTCTACCGTATTGAGTTTTATTTCAATCCAATTCATAATGCAACACAATAACGAGTATGGCTTCTCAACTGGTTAAAAAGATGGTGCTGGCCAGACGAAGCAAATGCAAGTGAGGGCTGTCGTTCGCTCCTGCGTAGTATTGCTTTAGGAATTGTCAGATCATGGAAAAACTATTCAATATTTTGCTATTCCTACAGCTTTCAATGTATGCGGTCAAGCTGGTGACATGGACAAGACACCGCTAGAATTTTTGTCCCTTTAGCTTTATATGCCAGGTTTGGAAGTTTCCTCTCAACCTTTCGAACATAAACCATGTTGTTTATTACATTACACACTTATACAACGGTTAGCGTTGCTTTTCTCAGTGCTTTTGTTCACAGTTATTACGACCATTTGCATATCATCTGCAGTGTAATATTATCTTATCTTCCGTTCAATGTAAAACAACTTGATCAGTGTTCACTATATTAAAACTATAACGTCTTTAAGATTACTTGAGGACAAAACTAAATTTACTAATTTATTGCTCTGATACGCCAACTGCCGGACAGTAATAAAGAGATCAGTTGTTATTCTATAAACATCTCAATAGAACTGATCGATGTCATCTTGGGGCAAACTTGAATTCAATAACTGAGTAGAGATGTAACCTGACACATATATTTAGTGACGTCATCGACATGTGAGAATGCAATTCAAACGAGACATCCAGAATACCCAGTCATCAATGAGAATAAGCGCGAAACCCGAAAGAAAATATAATCCAGTAAATATTACTTGTGAATTCGAATCCAGATAATCGATGTGAAAAACAAATAACTAAATGATAACTTGTATATCATAAAAAATAGCTTAATTGGAGTCATTTTGAGAACTTTTTTTTAGCGAAGTCAGATGTTGTTTCCTAACCATCCTAATCCAAGGAGCAAAATCTTTTCATATTTTCATTTATCTCAAACAGATTTGACAAAAAGATGGCTGCAAACGCTGAAACAACTTTACCATGCTCATTGGTTTACATTCTCGCAGCAGGCTGGAGGAAAAAATACATATTACCTTTATAATGCATCAAAACTTTTCATTTTCGACTCTTTCACATCCTAGGCATGACGATCTTTCCGGATACCGGTACAACTATACCAAGTCACGTGCACGTATATGAACCAGATCACGTGATTCCACATCCGTATTATGCTTCAGTCTACTATGATTACGGCATCTCTCTGGTAGAGTTGCTTATTTTAATTTCGTTAAACAATTCAAAGCAAGAGAGCATTAAAAGGTAAATATAATATTACATTTAATGAACCTTCTTTGTTCATTCATATTCTGTAGATACGAATCGGAAATCGTTTGATGCGAAAGGAGGACAAGTTTGCTGTTGATACAAGCCATTCAACAGGGATTCTGACCATCACTCAACATATTCGTCCGGTTTGTCTGCCATGCGTGAAAAACATTTGTGAGCCGGTTGATGTTTGAAGGAATTTCAACAAAGAAGATTGTAGGAAGGAGGGTGGGTATGTTTGTTTGCTTGGAGTATATTGTTGAATCAGTTTTAAAATCGCTATAACTCAAGTCGCTCAAGTCGGATATGGATGGATGGTTGGTTGGTTGGTTGGTCGGATGGATGGATATATATATGGATGGATATGGATGGATATGGATGGATATGGATGGATATGGATGGATATGGATGGATATGGATGGATATGGATGGATATGGATGGATATGGATGGATATGGATG
>JAUELA010001349.1:0-12216 GCA_031471845.1 Boltenia villosa | reverse complement strand
AGCTTCAAGCCTGAAAGATTTTTCTTCAGTTTTTCAGCTAGATCTTCTGTGTCAATGAAGAATCTTTCTAAATTTTTAAGTATAGTTGGTTGTGCTCACAGTATATAAGAATATTTTTTTCAAATATACACTCAAGAACATTTAAAAATAATATCAGATATATTCTTGTTCCTACACAATTACAAGTTTTATTTTGTAAGCTTTGTCTGAAGCCAGTGGTAATATTTTTGAATTTGATTATTCTTGCTTGAGTACCTTTGTGGCTTACACTACATAAGCACAACTAGAAGGGAGTATAGAGAAAGGATAACATTTATTGCATGGCATTTCAAAACTCTTTGCAAAAACATTTCACATTGAAAATGACTGTAGCCAGGATTAAGGAAATCAGATTCCAAATGTATGTGGCTGTGAAAAGAACTTTTGCCAGCAGTTTAGGATACTATCAATTTTATACATTAAACCTTTTTGCATGGATATTTTGCATGTGGGGCATTTTGCCTTACATTATTGTTTTGTACATTTGATATTTTTCTTGGCCCCCAATTACACATTACAAAAACAAACCTTCTTCAATCTTATCACAAACATGAATGAAATCTTCCACTAATTTCTTTGCAGCTTGACACTCCAGAAGGTGCTTCGACAATTTCCCAATAGTGAATTCCAACAGCTGAGGTTTACTGTCTACTGATGATGATGATTTATCCTGATGCAAAGTCATTATGGTAATTTTTCATTTTAAATGTTGGGAATGGGTCAAGTATAAAACTGCTACTGAAGTGAGCGCTTGGTAATTTTGTAAAATGTGTATGAATGAAACAATTTATTCATGTAATGTATATATCATCCCACTCGGTTAGGTACATAATAAAAAAAAAACAGACTCCCTCCTCTTATTCTGAAAAAAAAAAGATTCTGTGTTGCAGAACCTGTGCCCATATTATACAACAACCTCTGATTTCTAAATATCCCTTAAGGAACGCAGAGGGCTTAACAACGAGGAACTACGGTAGTCTGCTGTACACTAAGAACAAAATTTATTACTAATAATGAGATATTAAAAAAAGTCAAATTATCACAATCTATTAGTACCACTTACTGCAAATTTATTCAATGTGTATTCAAGTTGTGTATCATCAAATATTAGGATTTAATTATATTAGTGGAATGATAACCTGCCTCAACTATTTGTTATCCATTTGCAATATTTATATTGATTGGATGATGGCCGATGGAGGTACATTCTGGTGACAGATTGTTTAACAGAAAAAATATCATAGATAAGATAAGTTTGGAAGAGGCCATTATTTATTTTTCAGTCCACAGTAAAATTTAAAAAAACACATGAACTTACAAGTGGGAGTTCATTCCACATCTTACAGAAATGCAACTTATTTTGAATAATCAATTCCAGATGTCTGACTTCTATATCACCATTGTACAGGCATGCAACCACTCTTTGAAGTTCATCTGCAACTTCCTTTATTTTCTCTCTCACATCTGGCAAAAACTTTGCCAGATATTCCTTGCAATCTGAAATAACAATGGTGTCTAATAAGCCAGAGGTCCCCAAACTTTTCACTCGTCAACATGATGAGATAAATTTTCCACTCTTCTGGTAACCGTATTGCCACTTAGCATCACGGAGTCAAACACACAATTATTTCTGGGCAAACAACATCCACTAGTCGACTAGTGCATGCAAGCATTCGTATTCTCCATCAGACAAACATTTTTTATTCTTTTTGCAATTGAATTTGAAACCACATATTGCTTTCTCAGATTCTGAATTCATTTTCATAAATATGCTTTGTTGAGAAGAATTTTTTTTCTTGAACTCACTGGCTTTTTTAACTCTTTCTTTTCCTTGGAAAGCGTCATATTTGTAATGTTGGAATTGTAATCCCGTTCAATATTGTTTACTTTTAAAACAGCAATAGTTTCAATACAAATGAGGCACATACTTTTTCCATTATGCTCGACAAAAAATAATCCTTTGTCCACTCATCTTTAAAATGCACAGTTTTCAATATCAACTTATCTCTTTTTTCCAGCCATTCTTAGTAACAGTTTTCACAAGAAAAAGAACAACCAAAGAATAGCAGAACAAACTACTTTTCTATTTAAAATAGAATAGGTTAATCACGGTTATGATCTAATCACTAATGTAGTCTATACTGTGAATCTTCCCTCACAATCCAATGAACCAATGGTTTATTTTAGCATTGCTAATGATTTCTAGCTACAGAACATGGTAAAAAACAAACTATCGCTCAGTTCTTCGGCTTATAAAGTAGGGAAATGATGTTTATGACATCATATCTGAGAAATGACATTTATGATATCATAAACGTCATATGTATGCCTACCAGTCAATAAAGCAGAAATATTTGGCGGGCCGCTAAGACAGAAATAAAAAAATGTTATCGATATAATATTTTCTGTCGTTTTAAATCTAATATAATAAAAAGTTTGTTAGAAATTTGCAGCTGCTTCTTTGCTAGAATAGTTGATAACTGTGACAGTAGCGTTGTTTCCTAAAACAATCATCCATTATGCCGCCCTAATAGTATTCACTACATAGGTGGAAACTGTGAATTTAGAATAAAGTTGGTTGAACAATCATAATTATTTCTCCACAATTAAATAGTAAAGTTGTACAAATGTAGTCTATATTTCATATATTTTAACAATGTATGGGTTATTAATAATGAGTATGCATAATGCATAGGTGCAGCGAATTTATGAATGTTCTCGACAGGCAGGAAATTCGGCTTTTGTCGCAATATATTTGGGTTGAAGTCAATGAAGTGTTTCAATGCCGCTGCACTATCAGTAGTACCCTTATAGTCAAAACTGTTCCAAATGTGATGGTGGCTAGACTATCTCACAGTAAATTTAGTTTTTGTTTGGCCAACATGCTGTTCCTAGGATATTTTACGCTTTGCACTTAAATTCAAAAGTTTTTTGCAATTCAGCTTTTGATGAAAGCAGAAGGTTTTTTGATTAAATTCTCGATCACAAGAAATGTTTTCTGCATAATTATATTCATGTTGATTTATTTACATCATATCATTAAAATACATAACATTCGTGGATAAGCTTGCGGTTCTGATTAAAACTCTTCGCATGCCGTATTCGGCCCGCTTTGGGAACCACAGTAATAAGCAATAGCTCTAGCTTTTATAAACTTCCCAATTTCGACATGTAGATAAGTATAATTCTATCATTTTTCATTTTTTATTATCTTGCAAAATCCCTACACAGTGGACATAAATATTAATTAGTATAGGTATATTTTTTATACTCACAAAACAGCTGATAAAATTGCACAGCAAATTGCCATTGGATGAAAAAATTAATCACTTTTGATTGTGCATCCAAGAATTTCCCCGAAGATTTATCAAACTCACGAATAAAGAGGACGTTGAATATTTCAATGAAACGTGGCGTTTTGAATATTTTCAACCATGAAAGATATTTTTCCGGATGTAACCATGATTTTTCCTGAACAATTCATAAGGGAAACGATTCATAACAGACAAAAAATATGGGTCTAGGTTTTGAACATTTTTAAAATTTCATTTATTTGATGTTACTTACTTTGTGTTGCTTATTCTTCACACTACTCAATAGATCATCTGTGCATGTTTCAGCTTTGCCAGTGAAACAGACATCAACTCCAGATTCCAATTCCATTTTTTCCATATCAATAGCGTAGTATCTCAAGAATTTTTCATGTTGATTTGATGGCCAGCACTTCAATGTAAGTACAAGAAAATATTGTTTTATATAAGAAATCGAGAACAAATTCAAAAAATAATATGATGTATACATTTCTATATCTAAATTTACCTTGTTTATGGAAACTTTTATGTTTGTAATTATCTTGTCCTTCCATAACTGTTTGAAATCTTCATCCATCCAATCACACTTAAGTATGCTGTTCCAGAACTGAAAATTTAGTTGTTGGGTTAATACATACCGCTGATTATTTATAATGAAGTGATTTGAAAGATCTGAACATTTGAAATGTTCATTCATTGGAAAAATATTTAATTGGATCTAAATAATTTAAGTAATATTTAGATTATCTTTGTAACTGAGCATGTCTTAACTTTTTCTCATACTTCCACATGAGCTAGAAAATTCCAGAACATCTAAGAAGTTTAAATTTGGCAAGTTTGGAAGGTGAAAGTGGACCTAGGTAGTTGAAATGTCGAAATTTCTCGAAACCTCGCATCACTGCAAAGTGGATGATCAATATACATCAAGTAGATAGAGAGTTGCAGAAAACTTGCTGGTCACTGAAATACCACCAACATTTCAATTCGGGGGGGGGGAACAGAATGAGATGGAGTATTAGCCATATATGGCCGGACAAAGCCCGGTACATCTGCTAGTAAGTAGTATATCAATTGATTGTAATTTCATTAATAGTGGTTGTTTCTTCAACTGGAAGGGAAGGGATCAAAGCTCAACGTGATCATAAGATCGACAGATCATATGATCTACAAATTGTGTATCTGATTAAAAGGTCAAATAACACTACACCTGTATGACTTTTTTATCCACTGTTGTGTGTTTCCGAATTTTCTCAGTCAACAACAATAGAATTTTCTTCAATATTTCTTTAGAAGTGGAAAAATTGAAACCTTTCATCTGAAAATATTCAATACAAATTTGCCGTACCATGTCAGAAAACTGGTCATTAAATAGTTCAAATACCAAGCCCACCAAAAATTAATACAAATGTAAATTTTTTTCTGATAGAGTAGAGCTACAGTATATTCATTTTCATAATTTTGAAATATGATAGACTACCCGTGACCCATTGGGTCAACCAGTTTCGAAAACAGCGTCGGTAAGCTATGGCACTGTTTTAAGAAACTTGTTTTATTAGGTTTGTGCTCGTTCCCGAGTGCGAAAACGGCATCGGTAAGTTATGGCACTGTTTTAAGAAACCTGTTTTATTAGGCTTGTGGCCGTTACAGAGTGCACTTGATGAAACGTAATGTTGTTTTCTTTCTCTGTGACGAAATAATGATGAAACAATCGTTGGGAATATCGAGTTATTAGCAAAAACGATGCGAACGCAAATTTTGTTTTCTTTCTCTGTGACGAAATAATGATTTAACAATCAATGGCAAGTCGATGTATTACGCACAATGGGAAATAGTGGAATTCGTAATATTACGTAATAAAGGCCATCGGTGAGCCACAAAAACGCATTGTGATTTTATGTATTTCGTATGATTACTATATGGGGCTATCGTGCGTTGTTTTAGCTGTATTCAAAAACAGACAAACATACAATCAATCAATCAATCAATCAACCAAGCAATTTTAGAGTTTTTGTATTATAGTAGATAAGTAGGTTTATTAACAGATCTTTTTGTCGTATATAGCAGTAAAATTGAAATAGCAGGTTTATTGATATTGACTAAATGTTCGTTATCTGATATATATGTATTTATACAAGTACTTTCATACTGTTTCCCGAAGACTTGAAATCTTCGCTAACTTTTCAGCAGGTTCAGCCATTTTAACACACCACAACAAATTCCCATTGTCCTTCCTTGATTTAGGATTCTCATGGATAATGAAATTGCAGATACTTTGCAGAATAACGTTTGCAGTTTTTAAAAGTGCTTCAGCATCATCCACAGAAACACTGAAGTAAAATATCACTTATAATAAACAGGCACAAGTGCCGGGGTCAAAAACAAAACAAATCAGGCCTCCAAACAAAAAATAGTGCAAACACTAAGATTTTACGTTTTCCGATTCAAAGCAGAGATGAATTGAATCAAATTTGAAGTATCCATTACTAACTATGATCATTAAATGTTGATACACACCAAATTAATTTTAGTAGGTGTCTTAGAAGTGATTGGAAAATGTAACCCTGAACCACAGTGATTAGTAATAATAGCCATAACAAAGATTTGACCTATGACACTTTCATTTAAACATTTTTTTTAAACAAAAAACTTTCAACTGCACCTTTCAGATTCTGCTTCTTCATTAAGCTTACGAAGAGTAAAATGAATGAAATCTGAAATTTCCCGAAGTTTATTAATATCCTGAAAGATAAAGCCAATTTATTTAATATAAGTTATGAATTAAACAAATATGACAACATCTATAATTCAACCAATACTTACAATATCATTTGAAAGCTGATCAAAAAGCAAATCAACCTTGAATTTTCCCCCAATTTTTGTATTTTCTCTGTTTTTGATCATGTTTAGAATTGATTCTTCTTCCAATAAATGCTGGTATGATCCCACTATCCATGGGTGTACCTCAGAGATGAGGAAAACATCATTTGACATATCAATAACCTCCCTGCAGATATAAAAGTTTTAAAAAATAATCATAAGCTACCTACATGAATTATAGATCAAATGTACGCTACACTATATTTGTCTATATATTAAACAGAAAAATATTATAAAAATATATATATTTATGTATTGGTTGTGTTATGTGTCCAACAGTCCAATAACACACCTTTGCAAAGTTTTCCTGCATTTTTCTTTCCATTCATCCCATGAAAAGCCTGTAAAAGAAGGAAGCACAACATGTCCAGAGAGAAGTGATTGCTTTTTCTCCCACTTTTTTTCCACAATTCGTTTTATTTCTCCCTTGTATGATATTAACCAGTACAATGGTAGTAAAAAAAAACTCTCCACCACCACTCCAACATTATTCTGCCTCTTCCACAGAGAATGAAATGTGTCTTCTAAACACCTATGGTAAAAAATATATATTTTTTAATCTCACTTCTACAGTTTCAATTAGACTCAACTGCAGTCAATAGCCACAAAACTATCAAAACAAATCCAGAAAAAAGTATCAAAATATATTTTTTAAGGCAAGCAAGGTAGAAAATACTAATGTGAATTATCAATTTTTATAAAAATTTATGTTGATTTCAAAATCTATCCACATTAATTTTCCTCCTCATAGTTATATATTGAGGGCATTTAATCCACATCATCCTTTATATCATAACATTTGTAATCCAGATACCTGTGAATTACAGCTATTATTATGGTTTAATCATTATCCTCACCCCTCCCCCCGGCATGATATTATCAAAATTATTACGTCTTACTCAGTTCCGAATTCTTCCTTAATTTTCTGGAAAAGCATTTTCTGTTGTACTGCGTCTAATTTAGCCATACTCAGTGATTTGCAGAATACTTTTATCATTTTTTTTCCTGGATCATGTTTGTTTTTTCTCATCCCAACTGCCATTGCAAGTGTTGCAATTATTCTGCAAATGGTAACATTCAGGTTGTCTTCATAGGCTACAGATAATTGCTCCAACCATTGGCAAACCATTTCATCAATTTTCTGTAAACATTATTTTCGGATTAATAATTAATTCTCAAACAGGAGTTGTTGTTTTTTTCAGTAGAACAATGCATGAGGCAGGAGTGGATTTATTGTCATCTGGCTTCTCTATTTTTAGAATGTTCTTTGAATTACAAATGGATCAATTTTTAATTTTCAATATTGTACTTGTGAAATCTTTTAAAATCTGTTAATTTTATTGGGTATAAAATTTAAACAAACAGATTCGGCAGTTTTTGATTTTTGGTGATATTCTTCAGGTGTAAAATCAGTTCTTACAGATGTAATATCTAAATATGACACAACCTGATTGTAATAACAAATTTGAAAGTAACAATCATGGCCACAACAAATTTTCATCAATACATTGTAACCTTCAAGCTCTTTTTGTGCGCCACTGCAAATATATTGTTATCACATGCTGGCGTTGTAGTCCACCCTGTCTCTATTTGTCGAACCCAGGAAAAAAGCTCTTTTCTGATAGAAAAACGGCTTTCTTTTTCAGATATTTGCTGAATCATATTTATCTGAGGCAAATGTTGCTCCATTCCCAATATGTTCATCTCTCCCCAAGAGATGATACTGACATCTTCATCGAAATTAACGACATCATACACAATGGGCAGATTCAATAAATCTGTCATAGAATAATAGATCAATAAACATTATTGAAAAAATATAAATTTCAAAGATATAAATCGATAATAAGCCAAAGCACCATGAAATAAATAATCCATCACTAAATGTTTGCTTTATATATAATTTATTGAAAAATATGAAGTTGTTTCAGCAAAATCAGTCAAATTTTCTTTGAGTGGTGGTCATTTTGAGCTAAATTTTGTATCATTTTAAGAGATGGTACATATAGCAAAGTATTATGATCTATTACTTAGTTAGGTTCAGGGTTATGGTGATAAAGCACACTTATATACATATACTTATTTTGCGGCGCTCAAACTGACTCTTGTGTTACTATTCTCCTTAATCAGAAGGACTAAATTTAATGAATGAGGGAGTAAAGTGAAAATATACGAATCTGAAAGAAAACCTTGTTTATGCACTACCTCTTGAAGAATTGATGCATCTATCCACTGATCCACCATCAATTGGAATTGTTTCCCATAAAACTTGGAATGATGAAACCAGACAGTATTTGTATTTAATAAATTTTCCTTTGGAGTAAATTTGCAACTTCAAGAAGTATCCTTTAAATCTAAACAATTAAAATTATTAGCCTAAAATAAGTATAACCTGATGTAGAACATTTTTGCTAATCACTTATCTTCTATTTCTTAGTAAATTTATGAAAAATTTGCCCAATGGATAGTTTACATTATTTATATTTATATATATGCACAATATATAATACAACCAGTTCATAATACTAACCTTTCATCCAAAACCATTTTAAAGTATGTCCCTTTACCAGTATAATCAGTATAGATGCACAACACATCATTTTGAAAATCATATTCTCTTGTAAACACTGAATGGAATTCAATGATATCTGAAACACATCACCGAGAATATAGTGTGAATCGAGTATTTTCACTGATAATGAGGTCTAATTCGGCGAAATTGATCATAACTAGCCCAGCCCCTATTTATAGTGGTCTTTCCTATAATTATTCAATTCTAAATAGGCCTTACTTTTTTATTCATCTTTTATTTATTTGTATTATTTACATTTTTTTGTATTATTATTAATATTATTATATTTCTATCTATATTATTTTATTTCACTGTTCCTTCTTAGTTTTGTTATTGTTAGTTAAATGTTATATATCTTTCATATTATTTTTTTTAACTTAATTAAAAATGTTTCTTGGGTTACAACTGACTCGATGACCCTTTGGTCTATTCGTTGTTTCCCCTTCAATCCAAATTACAATTGCAGCACTTTACATCATAATTATCATATTCTTTCATTTTTTATTTCCATATTTACTGACATTGTTATTGTGGACGATAAAAAATAAATCTGATTCTGATTCTGATTCAGAAATGATTTTTTCTGTGATAGAGCGTTGTGTCAGGGACTTTCCCTGTTACTCTACGCCATCTAGCGTCAGTAGAAGTATTGTGAGTATTTTTTTATACTTTCGCAAAAATGTTGTGAAGAAAATGAAATAAATCCTAATTTGATTTTAGATGAATTAGTAAAACTAGAGTCTCATATCAATATAAATATCTTATTCAGAACGTGATATATTATGTATCAATATGCGTTGTTTGGCCGTAAAGTCACTTAAGTCTTCATAGTGCGTGAGAAATTATCAAAAATTGAATCATTGTCTCCAGCATATCTGTCGATATATAATAAAAACATACAGAATCTTGTGGTATGGTTGGAAAAGTCCACTCATTGAGCGATCCAGTGGATCTCTATTCTATTGCATCAATATTAGCTATATTCATACTCCCAAGCCAGTGGAAAAAATACATGATACCTTGGACTCTAATCAATTATTTTCAACCCAAATTCCACCCAAAGTCTTTATGTCTTTAAAACAATAAGTAGACAGGGAAGATAAATGATGCGCCCTTTCATTCGCCGACTAGTTGGCGCATCTACAAGGAATGGTTAAATAAGCTATAAATTGTGAAATCAGAGTTAAGGACACCATTAAATAAAATAGTGTTTATTATATAAATATAGTGAGAGCTCGTACTGCGTAAATTAGTTAAGATACGATAAGAGCACTGTTTACTCTTTTCCGTTGCGCATTTTAAAGGAAATTAAACAATGCATATACAAAATTTACTTTGAAATTATTAACTTTATAAAAATTGTAGGGAAGAGTGGACATGGGGCGTCATGTACTAAAATAACAGTTCAATTTAATGGAAAATACTGAAAAATTAATTTTCGCGCGCCAATATCCCTATTTAACTCATATACGGACAATACCTTACTAAAATTGCGAAGCGACTTTACAATACTTATATAAAAATATGATGTGGCAAACTTGTCATCCACGCCTTTAGAAGACTGAGATAGATCAATAGCTCACTTCATTCACACAGAATGAATGTATTTACCCCTACTAAGTAGTAATCGGCATATTATTTCATGATCTTTTTATGTTTTTTTTTGTTCAAATCACCTTCATCTTTGGAAATCTCAGGAGGTTCTTTGATTTTAACAGCATGCTGAAGTTCAAGCTCTTCGCCGCAAATAGTGTTTCCCTTTTTCTCAGTGGACTCTGAAAACAATAATATAAAGGTCATTGGACTGCCAGTGTGAAACATTGAGAGCCTATTGTTCTGAAAAAATATAAATTTAAGCTGTCAGATTGTTCCACCGCAGCCTTTTTTTTGCACTTTTCACCATGTTTTCACCTTGTTATTAGGCAAACCAATTTACATGTGTCGCGCATTAAGTGAGGTGTGACGGAAATTGTGCAAGAAATCAGCATGACGTGATGTTGTCACGCTGTGTCGCGCTAAACGTTCAATTTAAATGGACAGTGGACATTTAAGAGTTAAAGACCGTATACACGAACTAATGTGCTTTGTTTGTGTGAATGTGGTTAATGTGAATAATGTTTTTCTCATATTCCCACTCATTCAACATTAGTACTTTCGCCCGGGAAGTTTGAGACACAGGTGGCAGGTTGGAAGAATTGGAAGGTGGCAGGCGAAAAGGTTGAGAAAAAGGTGGCTCCAGAAAGCTTAGTTGTGACAACATACGCAAAGCAAATAAACGCATCTAGTAAATTAAATATATGGAGTTTATTTTCCTTGTTCTCCATTTTATCTATCTTCAAATTTATCAGAAAATGTATTTGAATGTATACATATGAAAGGTACTTTACCAGAAACAGGCCCTTTATCCACTGGATTCTGCCCAGTAGTCCCTTCTGCTATGTCATTCTGGTCATATTGATAACGTTCTTGCTTCAGATCAACCTGCCCTGTAATTGTGGATTCCTGCACTATTTTCCTTGTACTTGATGGCGTACATGTCGAAGAATCTTCATCAATATATTAAAATTAAAATAGTTTAGGAATATGTTAGTTTTGATTTGTATATAAAATGCTATTTTGTAATTTGATTGTTGTGATCATATTCTATTTGCAGGACCCCTTGATTTCCTTGAATACGTCACTTTTTATGATCTTAAACTCGCAATGAAAGGAATACAAATTTCGGTAGTATGCGGAAGAGATCTGAGTAATTTTTCGTAGTGTGCCAATAATTTGCTATATGGAACTTTCTTCATACTGAGAAAAAAAGACGGACAATGGACATTGCCACAGTTTCATGATCAGATGATGATGCAAAACAAATCTAGTCTGTAAACCGTTGAACGGTGTGACACAAAGAAGGCGTAAGTTGTAATATTGTCCCATTGTTGTAGGCGTCAGAGAATAAAGAACGCGCCGAATCTAATCCACGCTTCCTCATAATCAGTTTAAGATAAGGACCATCCGGAATGTCATTTTTTTCACTCTCCTTGCCCCTTTCTTTCCTGTGTGCTATATATAGTAGTCTGATAATGATGAGATAGAGAATACGAAATAAGTTGATTTGATATGAAATAAAGAGATACGTGTGTGAAATATGTGCATTAGAGTCAAAGGATCGACGGTCATTGATGATTTGAAATCTAGGAGAGTTGAGAAAGACCGCGTAGACCCACGTCAGCGTAAAAGGCCCGTCTACACTGGTAGTGACGCACAAATTTGCTTTGTTTGTTCAACCGTTTTCTAAACACGGGGCGTGATTACATTTGAGAGATTTTCCCCTCCTTTTTCGCACTCGATTAAATTTAGTTCAACGCTGCATGAGCGAAAAAAGCGGGGCGTTCGAGACACTAGACCTGTAAGAAGAAGGCAATTTGC
>JAUELA010001239.1:0-12222 GCA_031471845.1 Boltenia villosa | reverse complement strand
ATGAATCTCCACAGATCAAATCGTGAATGGATTTCGCAATATTTTCTGCAAATAAAGAACAATTTTCAGCTTCAATTCGCATGCGGTGAAAGAGGATTTAATTTGCGACGCTAAAGCCAATAATTGTGTGCTTAAGATGCCTCATATGTTTCGTTCTTTAGTTAAAATATTGTTGTGAGATTGCAGGGAATAAGGTCTCAATTGCTATCGATAAACCTAACAGCAAATTACGACCTTTTCCAGTATTAAGGCTTCACTTAACATTTAACTTAATATAAAGTAAAAAAGGACATGCTTTCAACATATTACAAAACTATTTGACAGAGCAATCATAATAATAATAATATTAATAAAATAAATTAAACAAATAAATTATATATGTTGCAAAGCAAATACAACTAAATAACGTTCACAAAAGGTAACGATGAATAAGGCGAGTCAGCCAATTTTATGAAGGGTGAAGTAATATTATCAATTTTTTTTAGCTTCAGCTTTTAAATAAAAGGCAGACTTTATTAATTTTGGAAAATCGTGTTAAAACATGTAAAAACTGTTGAGTCTTTATGATATATAAAAGTAAAATGCCAACA
Source organism: Boltenia villosa (assembly GCA_031471845.1). Lineage (NCBI taxonomy): Eukaryota > Metazoa > Chordata > Ascidiacea > Stolidobranchia > Pyuridae > Boltenia > Boltenia villosa. The sequence goes on along the minus strand of JAUELA010001239.1, from coordinate 11,632 downwards.
AACCTTCCTCAAATTTTTTTGATAGTTCTTCAAATTTTTTCTCCATACTGGTTTTCATATCAGACATTTCTGAAGAAACTTTTGACAGCTCTGCAGGTAAAAAAAAACGAACATTTACGAATGTTAAATTTCAATTAATAATTTTAGCATATATTAAATTCAGAAAATACAATATTAAAGCCCTTTTAATTCAATTAAGACATTCCCTGTGATTACGAGCACTGTAAGAAAAATTAAACTTTCTAAAAATATAATATGTAGATGCTTTAAGATCTTTATATTCATCGGGCACCGCCGGTTAATATTATTTCTCCTGTAAATTTTGGATGAAATATTGAAATAATGAAACTTTTTCGCCTCATTATTAATACGTGTTTGCTTAGGTCCATCATCCCAGCTATAGGAAGTATGATGGCAATTGAAATAAATAATTTCTGGTTTGTTTATTGCATTTACAACTTTAATAATCTCTAAATAGTTTATTTTATCGAAATCAAGCTTCTCAAATGATATTACACCTATGAACATATTATATACATACTTGCATTGATCTTCTTAAACTCTTTGTTGGTCGAAGTTTTGAACTTCTCTAATGCTGTCACATCATCCTCGGAAGCAATTAAATTAGCCCCAAATACGAGCAATGAAAGTAATATAGCTAGGTATTTCATGTTGAAGAGATTATCCAACAAATATTCTAGAAGAAAAGTTTAAAATATGCTTAAAATCTCTCCTAATCATACTGGTTTGCAGTTTAAATCGGCTATAAAAATATGAGCTATATATAAAAAAAAACTATTCGCATTTTAGTACAACTATTTTAACTGGTTCAAAGTCTAAGTGTGTCAATAAAGGAATTATAAAAAGTACTCATAACTGTATATATGTGATCTACTAAATCTACACTTAAAAATGGTCATGGAGAAATTATTGACTAACTATGGCTAATCACATCTACAAATCACACAAATGAGGAAATTATTCAAGTCGTTTTCGCCACTTTAAACGAATTTCTCGATAATTTTGTTTTATCATGAAATATGACCGATCCTTTGTCAGCGTAAGCGGAATATTATCTAAACTTACACGTTATATCATAAATCGAGAATATTCTCGTTTGAACTCGTTTGAACCACGTTTAATATTATATTCAACAAAGCCTTTTTCGTCTTCATACGCCTGAGGACAATTTATCCACGTTTTAACCAGAGAAATTGAAGCTCAGTCTGTCTGGCTGCCTATATACGTCACGCCGTTTAATGTGTTGATAGAAAACAACCAAACAAGAGTATCAAGTTTCCTAGCATTCTCAGAAAAAAAAATGTCGTTAGAAGTTTTTGCTTGTTTCGAACTTCAAATGTTTACGTTCAACCTCCAAATACCTTAAATCTGTTGAATCTATTACAAAAATTTGCATTTTACCTTATATTTGACTGAGTTTATCCTTGACAAATATGACACATACTTCTAACAATATTATATTTATTCAACGTGTATTTGCAACCAAAATACCAGGTAAAGTTGAGTTTAAAAATGATAAAATTTAGACTTTCTGATTTTAACCTATCAAAATTTAAATAGGGTATTTGTATTATACAATGAAGTTCAATAAATCTTCGTATTTTCCATTTCTTCCACTCTCTCGCATTTAGACGAATTCAGTTGAATTTGATTCCATCCTTCTCCGAGCTCGATTAACTTGTTTGTTACTAGAAGAACTTGCTCAGCTGTTAGTGTTGAGTGACGACTGTTGATCCAAATAATTTTTTCGCCTGGTATATCAAATATAATATTCGTTCACATGTTTTAAGGATTAGGCTCTGAGAATAATTCGGTGATCTCCAAGCAAAAGACATATCGGAAGAAACCTCTTGTACAAAGACTTCGAATAATAAATATATATATATATATATCCGTATAACTAAAACACATTTTTTATTAATAATAATCAAAAAGCATAATGTTTCTCGAAAATAATTTGTTTGGGCTCAAGCTTTAAATATTTTTAATGTTATGGATTGAGATTTTTGCTTTTATATAACAAATGAAATCTTCAGATCTCGACAGCGCTTGTTTGCATCGTCATTTTCTATCGAAATTTAGTTATTTTATCTCTCTTATTCAATGTTGAAATGTACAGGCAAATGCTCATATCAATGTTCCGTGACACAACTCACCGTTTGCTTCACACTTCAAACCCATCAAGTAATTTTCATAATCCGTGTGGAAGATCACCCTGCCAGTGAAGAGATTTTCTTCTTCTGAAAAGGGAATGAATTTAAAAATATATCAATAAATGAAAAAGAACATCTTTTGTCATATCGACGTTTTATTCGTTTTCCACGTGAATATATTTATCAGTACTAGACTAACCGTGACCCAGTGGGTCTCCCAGATCCGGAAAAGGCGTTGACTCGATAACAAGCGGACAGAGCCTAACAAAAATTGGTTTAGTCATTTTCTATGCTCATTAAAGCGGTTTAATTACAGTGAAAAAAACGCTAAGACCGATTCTAAATAATTATTCTGTTTGACACATTTTAAAAATAAATTCAATAAGTTGACTTTAATCTCCTTCTGTGTGGTAATAAATTGAAACTACGTGTGTTGGTCTATTTAGGAGAAAGGGAATCGAGAATTTTACGAACTCAAGATATCGAAATAGTACGCATTACATTAAGTAGTACGCATTACAACTCGGCCTTGTAACAGACGATATAAAATGTCTCATTTGTATTATTCAATCGTACGTGGAAGAGATCATCGGTGACCAAAGAACGGCCATGTCTCGATTTCAGCGAAACTCGCTTAATATGTTTGTATTGTCATTTTACGGATATCTTAAGAATACTATATGGGGTTATCATGCGTCGATTTTGATCAGTTTAAGAGCGGACAAGCAAGAAAGCGATTGGGTATTTAGTATTCTATAAAGATCAGTGGTTCCCAACCTTTTCCAGACCCCGCACCCCCAGAAAATGTTTGTATTAATTCTCGCACCCCCTATAAATGTAATATCGCATTCGAAGACAAAAAAAGTAAAACTTCCAGTTTTTATAACATTCCCTCTTTATCGCACCCCCTGAATTCCCATCTCGCACCCTTTGGGGTACATGCACCCCAGGTTGAGAACCCCTGCTATAGATGAAGGTTATAATATTCGATATGATTGAATCATAATGAACGTCAGGTAATGCTTTTGCTTCCGACTGTGGTAGAATGAATATAGTCGTACATTGGACTCAAGTCGAGTCAATAGAAGTTTTATGATTCGATATAGTAAAGCTTTAATTACCTCGCAATCCTGCATCCAGTACATGCTTTTTCTTGTTCTCATCACGAATAGCTTCTTTCAGATCCGCCATAACTTCCGATTCTAATCAGAGAAATGAAAATGTATTCACCTCACTATTTCTACTTTCCCTTAGTTATTATTATTCGTTGGACATTTGAACCAGTTGTAAGTGATGAGTTGGCGTTGGCCACGACACTTTATTCAAATAAAAGGTAAGGTAGGCTAAGCATAGTTTTGAATTAAAGAATTGGATTTCTCATGCGAATTGTCTCTGCAACCAAACATAACATTATAAGGATGCTCAAAGAGTCAAAATGTTTCGAAATTCCAATTATAAAAAGGCAACAAAATTAATAGGAAAGGTGCAAATAGGAGATGAATATGAATAGGAGATGAAATATGACTAAATATGTAAGAATAGTAGCAGGGTTGTAATTAGTGTATCAATATTGTTCAAAAATATGAATAAAATTATAATTTCCAAATATATTTATGCATTGAAATCGGAGAATGTTGAAAATCAGTAAAGTTACTTTAAATAAACTTACTGTAATGATGATCTTCCTCGAAGGTGGCATCGGGTCTCTTGATAAAACGAAGAGGTTGTTGACTATATTTTATTATATTTTTACTCTCTCTGTAAAATAATGTGATATTATGTAAGTAATGATGAGCAAGTAAATCCTATATTAACCCTTCACCCGATATAATGTCTCAAGAATACCTGCCAGTTACAGGGTTAATATTACGGGTTCAATCGATTTCTCATTCTTTATTATAACCTCATGCAGTAAATGCAGGGAAAACATTACGAAATATTATTTTCTTGTTATGTACACAATCTCCCTAATATATTCAGTATATATCGCTGCCCAGCTCCATTGGAATGGTTGCATGAACCGCTGATTAATCGGTCACCCTTAACCCCATGCATGAGGAAGGAACAAAGTTGTAGTTAGTCGTTGGGCACATCACATCGCATTGAATTAACCCTCATCAAATGAGAAAATAAAATTGCAATTTGAGACTAACCTAACTATCAGAGCATCTCAATATTTTATCCATTTTACTCTATGTTATGATAATCAACTCACATGATATAATTCTTGTCAAACATCATATGAAGTTCATTACCGTATGATTTTATACCATGGACAACAATGCATTGGTAGATGCCATTCGCAGGAACATTCGCGTGGAGTGTTTGATACCAGGTCCCAGAAAGCTACATGAAAACATTTTCTGGTTTAAAATTTTTACTGATCAAGAGTAATTTGCAACATATATTAATAAATAAGTCAAAATAATTCAGAAAACATATATTTAAAATGTGTAGAATACAATGATCTTGCCCTATGCTTGAAAATTTGACATGCAAAGTGAGTAAAGTTACCATGGTATTTGGTGGAATTCATTGCATGGAAGAATCCGGGACATTCAGCCAACGGACATTTCGCCATCACTTGCAAGGGGACGGAGGATGTCGTGACCAAGGTCACGTGAAACCGCTATGTACCGGCTTCAGCGTCCCCAGTCACTTACTCACGACAAGGCTCTAGGGTGAACACGGCATATAATGAAGTGAGGTGATCAACAAGCGTGCAACATCGTGTAGTGTAGGTCTTTCCAAATATGTGCAGGTGAAGCCGAGATTCGAACCCAGAACCTCTAGGTGAGCATAGATGACCAGCGGACGGCTCCACCCGTTCGGCCACCGGCCACCTGCCACCGGACAAATGTCCGTTGGCTAAATGTCCGGATACCTACATGGACATATCTGCATAAATATTGCGCATTATCGTGTAAAATGTACTTTCAAGGGAGGTTGTCAGCAATAAACTCACTACTGAAGAATTTCACTGATAGGTGAATATAAAAAGACATAAAAATAATTAAATTTGAAATAGCAACAACGAATCAATGAAATTTATTCATCAATTCCCATTGATTTAATGTTGCAACTGCTTTATTCCGATCTTACCTTATTGAAGTCAATTTCATCACTTGGCATTGGCAAATTGCATTCTTGATTCGCAAAAACTACAGATGCAGCCAGAAAACAGATCACGCTAATTTGATATATTTTCATTCTGCCTTGTTTACTTCTAGATCTATTCTTCGGTCTCAATTTAAAATGTCAAATTTTAGAATATATTCATTCCTATCTTTGAAATTATCTCAAGAAGAAAAGCAAAATCAAAATGCACAAATATTTACACTTCCTCTCCTCCAGATTTGTCGTTATTGATATATTTGATGCAACGCTTATTAAAAACGTAAAGGCTATAATTAAGGACACTAAAAATATACTAGGTGGGTGTTTTAAGTTGTTTCTATATATTTTTTCGATTTTGTGTGGAATAATTTGAATTTTAATATTCTGAATTATCAATAGATTAACGTAATATATTTATATATTCACAGCATTATTGCCATTATCCACAGTTGAGAGGGGTCCGTGTACACAAAGAACGGTAATTTTCAATAGGCACAAGATCAACCGCCATTTATTTTGGCTAGTTTCACAATCGCACAGAATATATATATCTGCACACTACGTAATACTCTAGCACAGCATTTCTTAACCTGGGGTAAATTTACCCCTGGGAGTAAATTTATTCATTCTTAGGGGTAAATTTCGTTATTGTGAAAAAAGATTTTGAATAAACAAAACCACATCTGCTTGCTTGTTTTGTTCGTGAATTTTAAAATACTAGGTTTAAAATCATTTCAATGACCGACCACTCAACCTTCAAATGTCCTTTGTGACTGGGTATTAATGCCCTGAAGATTCTTGTTCCTTTTTCTACGACTTACCTGTGCGAGTGCGGCTTTTCTTACTATCAAATCTAAAGCACGGAACCGACTCGATGTCGAATCTGGCATACGTTGCGCATTGTCTGCTATTTCACCAGACATTCAAGAGCTGGTTGCCAAAAACCATGGGCTGCCATCGCATTAAATGTGATTATGTTTATTTTCTTCAGAAAGTAAACTCATGCAGCTTTCTGGCCAAGCCTTTCTGTTTATTCCTGAGTACCTTGTTAATTTCGGTTTTTAATAAATGATCACCAATGAGTGATGAGTGTATTGGGGGTAAATCTGGTAATCTTGTTTGATAAAGGGGTAAAATATGCAAAAAAGGTTAAGAACCACTGCTCTAGCATGCCAGCGACTTTTCGATTATCAATCAATCTGATACTATTGACAGTTTTCTATAATACTTCGATTCAGGAAGCTCGACGAGCTAGCGAAAACTTATATACAACATATGTTTCTCTAAGTTCTGATTATTAACTTACTAACCCGCATGCTGGTAAAAATCTTATGAATATTTTCTGTTCAGTAAGACAGTAAATGTTTAGTACACAATGATGATGTCGCTGAAGTAATGGCGCTGTAAAACGTATTGTAATGTCATATGTTTATTGGACCAGATGAATGTTGATATTTCTCGGTATCATTAGCTTATGAAATATTGTGTACATATTATTACGTAATGTTTTTTTCCGGTATTTACTGGTTATATTAAAGAATGAGAAATCGATTGGAACCCATAACATTAACCATTTAACTGCCACGTATTTTTAAAAAGGTTAAGATACGGAAGAATCTGAATAGATATAATAGTAGCATACAAAACTTCATGTAAGGCATGGAAGGGAGTTCCAGAATACTGGATATATCGAGAAGCGAGTACTCGATGATGACTTTACCTGAATTTAAATATCTTCAGCTTTGATTCTAATGTGTCTGATCGGATATTATAAATACATCTTCCCTTCGTTTCCTTCCTGAATTAAAATGTTTTGACACAGATATCTATCTTCCACATTAGAACGTACCGACATATGCGCATCAGTAAATGTTGATTAAGTTATTGCCTTGATTGGGTGTTCCTAATCAGCGTTCGTGCATTTCAATGCCTGGCGCGGTTCTAGGACATCTCAACGACTTGAATAAAAACCCTAACGATAATACTAACCTAACCATAACCCTGTGACCGAAACGTCTGTGCCTGAAATGTCAGGTCGCCGATTGCCGCACACAAGTCGACTAATACGCTGATGCAAAGATTAATCGACTGTCCGGTGACCGAACGGATAAAGCCGTCACTGGTCATCTATGCTCACCTAAAAGTCCTAGTTTCGAATCTCGGCTTCACCTGCACGGATTTATTCGGCACCTACACGATGTTGCACGCTTGTTGATCACCTCACTTCACTATATGCCGTGTTCACCCTCGAGCATTGACGTGAGTAAGTGACTGGGGACGCTGAACTCCGATATCTAAGTTTAGCACGCTCGAAAGCCGACATGGTCGTATCATGCGTCCATGTATAAGCCTGCTAAGGCTTTCCAGTGAATCCGAGGGTAAATACAATACAATAAAAAAATCATTGTGGTTATTAATTTTGTGTCATGTTCTTGATGAATACTTTTTGAAGTGTAGTGGTGCAAAAGGTTACTTAGCACTAACAACTATATTATGTTCTGTATGCATGCAGGTAGAATGGCAACATCTTCCTACAAATTGAACGGCATTTAAAATCTTTTCTTTCTCCAAGACAAAATGCAATAACACAGAATCGCCGTGGAGAGCGTATACACAGTACGTACTATATGTTCCTTTCTTTCTTTAATCAAATTTAAGTTATTCAAAACATCGGTCATCCTAGTATTTTGAGGTAATGATGACAAGCTTGGTGAGTTAATTGAATAATTGATATTTTACCATCGATAATTATTCCTGACGCAACATTTACTGAGGAAATTTTAATGATTGTTAATCATGTCTTACATGTTTATTGATTTATTGAAATTAATTTTATTGGACATAAAGACATGAAGCAACACTGCTTTGCGGAAATGAAATCAATATAAAATGAAAGAATATGTTTGTATTCCAGCTTTGCGTTAATATCACCTATAAGTAAGCAATCCAGATTGTAGTTTAATGGGGAAATGTGTATATATATTTAGGAGTACATAGTATTCATTATTGCATTTTCAAGCATACTGTTTATTACTTGAGAAAGTTATATAACGTTTTTAAATGTCAGAGAAAGTCTTTGAAAATGAAAAATAAGAATGGGCGGAAAAAACGCATAATATGATAAAAATTTAAATAGTGAAAAGGTAGAATATAAATTTTGAGGTAGAGATTTATTTCAATGCATTAAATATATTAAAATTATTACCAATCATTCACATTATCACTAAAAAGAGTTGTCGAATACTCACAGATTTTGATTTCGCAAATACTAGAGTAAGAAAACTAGACATTGACCTTATGAAGATTTTGCTTGTTCAGTGAAGAGAGAAAGATGTGAATCTCATTAGGGCCGATTGTGTGTTAATCATTTATAATGCAAGATATATTGGAGAATATATTTGAAATAATAATAATAGTTTGAATATAGTTTTCTTTGCATACAGCGATCACCTATCTATCTTTAGCTCATCAAAATATATGAAAATGGCAACAGTATACGCGGCAACACTACTGGCTATGTTTTGTGTAACACTAGCTGCAGCAAAGCAATGCGACAGAGTGTATCCCGGAGATGATGTTAATTGGTCGCAGGTAATCAGCTGTTTTCTCAACGATTAGTTGAATTTATTCTAATATATATATTTGTTGATTAATATTAAGTACAATTTTACTGTTTTCAAATTAAGCTAAAGTTTTATTTTTCCGATAAAGATCAATGGGTCTTGGTATGGAAATTACCACGCACATGATGCTCTGATGGATAATGCTGTTTCCTGTTATTACTTGCACGATTTCATGCCAACAGATGAAGGATTTCAGATGAATAACACTGAATACTATCGTGATGGGTAAGTAGTTTACTGTTTAATAAATGTATTCCGGATTAGGGAAAATGGAAAGTGTTGTTTATTTATAAAGAGTTATCTCATAGACCTGCTAAGTCAAGAATCTGAAAGACCGATTAGCAGTAATGCAGGGGTGGTCAAACTACGACCCGCGAAGTCTTTAGGTGCGGCCCGTGAACGTCCTCGCAATGCGAGATATTCACTTATGCTCCATGCGGCCCGGGGAGAAAAAAGTTTGCCCACCCCTGTAGTAATGCATTTGCACTTTTCTAAACTAATTTGTAGAATATTTAGCTTGTACTTAAGCACGAAGTCATCAAACACCTGTAATTAATTTCAGATCTGACCCAACGACTTACACAGTTTCAATGCTTCGAGAGAGAATTGGAGTTTATAAACTTGATGAATCTATTGGTACGTATTTGACAATTTTATCTGAGCCTGTTACAGAAGAGGTGTCCGGTGGAAATCGAAATAAAATAAAATATATCTACCATTTCGAATTTTAGTATTCTTCGCGATATTAAGGTAGTAAGCGAGACCACTCTAATCTATTAATATTTGGAAATATTGAGAATATAATATATTATTTGATAATCAACATCAGCTCAGTATGTACTGATAATGCTCATTAATGATGATAGATATATATATTGCGAACTAAGAATTATTTTTTACCTTTCTGCATTCAATAATATTAATTGTTTTATCAGGTAAAGTTGCTGTCCCGTTGCATGCACAACACGGTCAAGGGAATGATATAGGCGTGGTCATTGAAGGTTTGTGGAGTTACCAATAGTACTAGGATAATTCTAAATTGAATAAGTAATGCTTTATGAATAAAAAATGCTGGTTACTATAATGCAAAATAAAACAAAACTCCATTTAAAGATTTCTTTTCGATTACTCAAACATAACCAAGAGTTTGTTTGAATGATAATAATACGCGATCAGAACAAATCATGAATACCTTGAGCTGTGTTCATAGTATTCAATTGATTTATCTGATAGAACCAAGTTGCTATTTTAACTAAATAAAGATCATGTAAGAAGAGAGCAACCAAACTCAGTGTAATTAACTAATGTTTAGATTTTAAAAAATTATCTCATCATGTAATCTCCTCCCTACTGTGCATTGATTAATCCATATTTATCATGGATGGGACGAGTCCGAAAATTTTGGACTCGGTCGAATAACGAGTCGAGTCGAGTCCTCATCAATGACGTCATAAATTTCTCGAATCCTTGAAAATGGGTTGTTGTTCCTTTAAAGAGCACTATACGCTAATAGGTTTAGGTAATTTTTTTCTATTGGGGATGTTAAAGCCTTCATCTATTGAGGTCATTTGCGCAATCCTTTGTGTAACCTGTGCGATCTTTTGTGACAAAACAATACTGTAACAATACTCGGGATAGCACCGAGAATCCTGTAATCATAAGGCACTATAGTACTTTTGGAATAAGCGAGTCTTTCGCATGACTCGATCGAGTCCGAGTCCTCGAAAAATCCCAAGACTCGCACGAGTCCCAGTACTCGGACTCGATCCTTGTGTCCCATCCCTAATATTTATCACTGAATAATGAGGTATGGAGAAAATTCCTGAACTCCCGGAATTAAATGAGAAAACGACTCTGGTTTTCCTTAATTATATAGAAAAGTTAACTTCTGTTTCATTTTCAGATCTGGATTCCTTGTTCAAGAAAGAACTTGTCTATCTCACTGATTACGTGAATTATCTTATCTTTGTGATGTGTTCATCTGAAGGTTTGTTTCTATTGTCTCAATTCTGTCGATTCCATAAAAATTCTTTAATTTCATCTGTTCTGTTCATTCATTTCAGGAGAATGGATGATCTGGATGAAAACTCCACAAGTTAACCCAACTGCAGCCACGATTCTTCCAGCTTTAAATCGATTGAAAGATTACGGAACATCCACCAAGTTGTACAAATCCCAGTGTGACATGAAATTGAAATAGAAATGAATATGTTGCATTTATTTGTATCAAAAATTTAATTGAATTTATTTAAACTATTCATGTCTAAATACATATCCAATTAATATAATTGATATTATTAAGTTAATGTCATATATTCATGCATGAAATATATCGTCACATATCGTCTGTGGATCGCAAATATGATTTTAATAAAGCTTAAGTTGACTAATGGTACAGGTACTTAAACTTTCTCGTAATAAAAAATGTGTAGTAAGTAGGGATCAAGCAAGAACATTGATTTCATGATAAATACCTTTCTCGCTTATAATATCGAATTCTATTCTTTTCAATGTAGCTTTCTTTTAGGCTCTTATAAATAGATGGACACTCGTAGATTTGATAATACATATCAAATAGGGGATAAAATCTCCAAACATTTACTATTAGGGTGTAAAAATGAGGGTCAAATTGTTTAATCAATCCCTAGATAGTAGTGAAGTACTAAAGATCAATAAATTGTTAAATGGTATTGTCCAATATTTATATATTGCACAGCT
>JAUELA010001127.1:0-14829 GCA_031471845.1 Boltenia villosa | reverse complement strand
AAACCTTGGCGTACCGGAAAATCAAGACAATGATCGAGAGGCTGTCAAATGGTACCGGATGGCAGCGGAACAGGGTAACGCTGCAGGCCAAGAAAACCTGGGTCGAATGTATTATTGGAAACGAAGCGTGCCGGAAGACGAGAACACTGACGCCGAGGCATTTTATTGGATTGAGAAGGCAGCAAACCAAGGTTCGGCCAGCGGTCAATACAACTTGGGAGTCTTATACCTGGAGGGTAGAGGAGTAGAGCAAAGTCATCAGAAATCCGTGCTTTGGCACACAAAGGCCGTGGAGCAAGGCTTCGCCCGTGCTCAGTTCAACTTGGGCATAGCCTACCAGTATGGACGTGGGGTAAGACAAAGCGATGAGCGAGCGGTCGAATTGTACCGTGAATCAGCACTTCAAGGTGACGCATGGGGCGAGTTCCAGTTGGGTTGGATGTACGCGAACGGTAGAGGCGTTGCACAGGACGATATTGAGGCAGTCAAGTGGTATCGAAAGGCCACCGAAAAAGAAGACGCTGGTGGGCAACGCCATCTTGGCTGGATGTACGAGAGAGGACGGGGTGTCGAACGTAGTTATATCGAAGCATACAATTGGTATCACAAAGCTGCACTGCAGGGAGACGCTGAGGCTCAAGCGAATGTTGGTTGGTTATACGAGACAAGCAAGGGGGTTCCTCCCGGTATCGACAATGATGCCGAGGCAGTAAAATGGTATCGCAAAGCTGCCGATCAAGGGTTGGCTCGCGGACAAACGAACCTTGGGTGGATGTATCAGGTCGAACGCGGTGTTCCCAAAAGCACGGAAAATGATCCAGTTGCTTTCGACTTGTACAACAAGGCAGCGGAACAAGGATACGTTAGAGCGGTGGCAAAACTTGCATTCATGTACGAGAGTGGTCGCGGTGTCCCGGATAGCCGCGACAACAAATCCAAAGCTGCCGAGTTATATGAAAAGGCAGCTGCACAAGGATATGGTTGGGCTCGCATTGAATTAGCAAAAAGGTATATGTCCGGCGAATTCGGAGGCTCGAATATCGAGCTTGCCCGTCAGCAATTGGACAAACTGATTGAAGAGAACCAAACCGAGGTTTTAAAGTGGTGGTTCAACAACTTCGAATGGCCTGAATTAGGACGTGAAATATTGCCCGTGAAAATTAGTTATTTTTGCGATTATTACCGCGAAGATATCTCATGCTTCGGATATAACGATGAAGATCTGCTCCAGAAATTTGAGAAAATAGCGGATCTTGGAATTGCAATTGCAAGGAGTGCATTAGTCCTCAGCAAAGCTTCACAAGGTGAGTGCAGTGAGGCACATACAGATTTTGAATTGCTCAAAACTGCAGCAGAAAGCCAAAACAACGATGCACGAATGACATTTGCGATAGCCGGACTTTGGATGCAACAAACGAACTGCAAGGATTTGATCAGGTCTGAGACGAAGGAGTCAATGCGGTACCTGTTTGATGCTGCAGCTTATGGAAATTATGAAGCAGTACAATATTTGTCAGAGGGAAGGCTGTATGGGCTGGAATCGGTTCCTCAAACCAGACCTGAATGGCTCGCAAAACTTGAGGACAAAATTGAACAACTAGGCGATTGGGCTCTACTCGAAAAGCTAGGTAAAATATACCTTCGGGGAACGGCCGGAGTTGTGCGGCAACCAGATCGGGCTGAATTTTGGTTTAAGCGGGCAGTTGATGCTGGTCAACTATCCGTATCTTGGGAACTCGCTGATTTGTATTTTTTGGAATATTCCCCTCCTCGCATAAACGCGGGCGTTGAAGTCCTGACGAATTATATGGAGCCTTCAGATGCGAGGCTTTTTTTGACAACTCAAGGGTACGTAAACGCAGACACTCCGGAAGAAATCGCAATCAACGAAGCCTTGGAAGAGGCTCTCAAACAAATTGATAGTTTAAAACCCTGACCAATCATGGAGCAGGCGGACTGCCGAACGGACTCAAATAAGGAGCGACGACAAGGCAAGGCAAGGCAAGATGTGTGGGGGCAGACCCCACTACCCTTGAAAAGGGGGTCACTACGCACCCCCGTTTTATCCCCCGCGCCGAAGTGCGAGTCAGGCCAGAACTAATAATGCAAACCTCCAGTCTGATTAGCTGTATTGTGTAGTTCGGAAGAATCAGCCCTGAGTAGCCGTTGCCCTCTGATGCGGCCAATGTCCGCTCTTGGCAGCAAAGCAGCCCTAAGGATTTGCCGCATTTCGCGCAATTCTGAACGCAACTCGGACGAAGAAAATGTGCCATCAGCAGTCATTCGTTGGGTGCGCAGCGAACTACCGGAATGAACCCATACTCCCATGGGCCGCACCATGATGCGACGGAAGTCTGAAGGGTAGACCGGACGTTCGTTTCTGTTGATCGCCTACATCCTTCGACGCGCGATGGCGAATGTCAAAGCCACACACCTCGTACCTTGAGTTGATCAACTTCCGTACAAGTGCGCTTCCGGTAAGTCCGGCGCTACCGGTCACTAGAAATCTCTCTTCGCCTCTCAGTGTCTATTGCATCTGATAAAATCCTTGCGCGACAAACTGCGCACGATGCATTCTAACGCAACCTCTGAATGGGGTCTTCGCTAGTGTTACCGAGGTCATGGTAGATTTGGATATGAAAATCAGACTTGTATTCGTTGGTGGAATCGGCGGTTCCGGCAAGTCTTTACTCGCTTCTGACATCAGTGCCGCCTTCGCTGCACCCGTTTTCTCCCTCGATCGAATTCATATGCCGTTCGCTGATCTTACAGCGACTGATGCCATTGACAGGGACCTTTCTTTTCAACTTTCGCGAAGCCTCTCCTTGAACATTCTGCATCAATTTTTAGCTGTGGATACAAGAGTGATTGTCGAAGGCGCATGGGTTCGAGCGGAAGAGATCAGGCATCTCACCGATAACCCAAAATTCAAGGCGGTCTTCCTGGGTTATCCGAATGTGACACCGGAGGCTCGGGTTGAATATTACAAGAACAGCGCACATGGGCACTGGCTCGCGAATTTGGGCCATGAAGACGCGATAAGAACTGTTACTTCACACATAGATTATTGCAAGAAAGAAGAGTCAGTTTGCAATCACTATGGAATTGATTTCATTGACACCTCAGATTTTTTAAGTGATGAGTTCGTGAACAACAGAAAACGGATAATTTCTGAATTTGCCCAAATTATATAATTTAAACGATCAACTAAATAGCGTATACATTTTTTGCCAGCCATTCATCATAATAAGCACCGTCAACTTCTAACAAAGGCATGTATATATTGTTTCTTTTTATGGAATTTGTCAGTTTCTTTTTGGGGTTATTGTGTGTCGCGCCTGATTGAAAGCCAATGTTCTCGACGAGTGATCCAACTGGAAACACGAAGCGACCGCTACGGGCAAAGGTCAGATGGAAAAGCTGGTAAACCCAGGTATCTAAAGTCCCGCGTTTAATTAGATCAAATGCAGATCCAAATAGTGAAGCGCAGGCCTCGTCAATTTGCGAGACCCGTCCCAAACTTGAGACGCATCCAGACCAATTTGAGATCTCTAGATCATACAGCGACCAAACCCTTCTCCAAGTGGCCCATCCCCAAACGTTCGGAAAGTGTGTTAGGCCATATTCAGAAACAGAGCCGTCATCGAGATTCGCAAAACACCAGCCCGTAACTCCGCAAACCGTTTCATCCTCTGAAAATTCCAAAAGCATTTGATCACAAAAAGTAAAGAAACCGTCAGACGCGACGCAATCGTCTTCAAGTATTATGCCTGACTTTTCATTTTCAAAAAACCAGTCAATCGCGCTTGTTACCGCCTTTGTGCATCCAATATTTGCCGGCCTAATAAGGGTTCTAACATCACAATTCCAGTCTATGTTTGATAGCACATAGGATTGGACGGCCTTGCAGGCCTCTTCGTCGCCCGGGACATTTGATCTCGGGCCATCTGCTGCTACATATAGTTTCGGCGGCTTCACTGAACGTATTGCCTCAAAAGAACGTCGAGTTGCTTCGAATCTATTGAAGATCAAAAACAAAACGGGAGATCGCGCCTCAATTCTTAACTCGCGCTGTGTCATTCGAGTGTGATCTCTCCGCCCCCAAATGGCTTAACCAATGTCGTCAATCCACCATTCTCGCTTTGCGAGCTGGAAGAAACCTCTGACCGTGAATTGCGCTGTATGGTCGATGATCCCAACGGTACTCCCATCGTGATAAATGAAATCAGTTGGGGCAACGTACCCAAAGCCTGGAGGTATCCTTATTCGATAGAATGAAATCCCAACCTTACTTGCATATTGCCTGAAGTACTCGGTACCTCCAGTCAAATTCTTTCGGTTCCCGGTTTTATGGGCATCTGGCAAATTTTTCACAGTTTTCACAAATTGAGAAGTCGTTTTGTCCGCAAATATGAAGAAACGATCTGAGAATCCAATATTCATACATAACCGATACTTTGCATTAATAGCTTGACTCCAATGCCAACGTTCCCAAGCGTCGATATGAATCCCGATTCTTTTGCCGGTCTTATAGCTGACGGTAGTAGTGTCGAGATTGGGTTGCTTGCTATATGCTCCAATGTATTGTGATTCCAGAACTTCACCCCAACGTTCTCGTATGTAGTGGGAGAATAATTCATCGTACCACAAAACAATTGCTTCGTTTTTTCTGGTAGAAATAATATTTTCCTTCGTTACGCACTCTAAACTCCAAAGAGCCTTAACGGCTGAACGCGCATCAACTAGAAAGATGAATGGCCTGTTTTCGGTTGGTTGATGGGCGAAATTTACACTCGCATTGGCCCAAGATCGACCAGGCACAATGGCATTTTCTTCATAGTCTATAGGAGGGAAACGCGTGCTTTCTCCCGATAAAACTCGGAAATGCTCTGTTTTACTCAGGCCGTTTTTTACAATCGACTGAGCTCCTCGATCGGCGATCAAATCAAACTGAAACATCGTTGTTTGCCTGTGTTCCTCAGCCAGTGATCACCATTAACCATGCCAGCGCAACCGATTTTAGCCAGAGAGCATCCTCAAGCAAGCGCAGCTTTCAACAATGCTCGATCGGGCTTACCAAACGCATTTGTTGGTATTTCTGGAACGAAGATCACTCTTGCAAATGTGCCAACTACTCCTAATTCAGCTTCAAGTATTTTAAGTAGTGCGGATTCAATCTCGTTGGAAAGAGGACCATCGACTGCGACGATCAATGCTTCATCGGTTTTTTCGTCCGGCACTCCAAATGCGCATACAAATCTATCATCGGCATATGGTAAGAGTGCCAACTCGATGGCTTCTGGAAATATCTTGTAACCACTTACTTTTATTGAGTTATCTTTTCTCCCGACAAAATGAAAGTCGCCATCTTTGCTTTGCTGCATCATGTCGCCAGATGCGAATACGCTGTGGGTTCTCTGGACTTCTTTATAGTCAGGAGCGTCGAGATAGGCGTCAGCTAGAGCCAATCCACTCACAACAAACTCGCCAGATGAATGCATGACTGCGTTCGTTCCTGGGTTATTTGGATTTCGAAGTTCACCTTGGTATCCTGGGCAGATTCTTCCTAGCCTTGAATTTTGGCGATCACCCCTTGTTCGCCTTCCTATGATCGCCACTCCTGATGTCTGAGTACTTCCCCATGAGCAGTAGACTTCAGAGCTTAGCGTATTCTCGAGCCATTCCACCAACGTCGCGTTGAACGCGTTGCCAGTCACTTCGACTGAGTCCAGAGGACGGAAGACGGCGGTATCCCGCTCAACTACACGCTTGAAGTGCCGTAGGTGGGTAGGAGTTGTCATCAGGTAAATCGGACGCTCGACCACACTGAGCGCGTGGGCAACCTCAATCGGTGTTGTTCCTGAAAGGATTGCCGCAGCGCCGCACAGCAACGGCCTCGCTATCGTATCATGCGGGTGAACTGACGAACGGAATGTACACAGAAACGCGTCTTCATTGTTAAGTGGTGCCGACCGAGTAACTGACTGAGTATTGTGAAATATATTGGAGGAGGATGCAAAATATGCTCTAGGACAGGCGGTAGTCCCAGTTGTCCAGTTCAAATAGAATGGAGAAAAATCATTTGTTTCGAGCGCTAATTGTTCGTGAGTCTCGCGTTTCTTTTCAGAGGCGTTTATTTGAATTGACGCTGAGTGGTTATCGATATGCGTCAGTAAATATAGGGTACCCTGTGCAACCCCGTACGAGATGGTCCCATTAAATGCAACATGATTGCAGTGCAGAGTTGGGCCATGATCGGCTTGCTCTATTATTCTTAACGAAGCTGACTGTGAAAGTGCACCGGGATACGGCATGCCAACTTCGCGCAATAGGCGTGATGCGTGATCTGGACTGAAAATCACCCCGGAACTGCTGCACCAGATGAACGCTGCGGCCCAAATCGGTACCTTAGGGGAATCAACTAGCAATAGGCTCGGTAGTGTCGGCCCAAAAAAGTGCCTTAGAGCCTCGTCAAGATCTTCTACGAGATCCAACAGCAATTTGTATGAAAGGTCCCTCTTTTCGTAAATTATAGCTGTAGAGTTTGGTCGTGAGCGCGCGTGCAGCGCTGCTTGCTCAAAGAACGACATAGCGTTGACGGTACACGGTGACGCGGTCATTTCTTACTCTCTACAATCTTGGCCCTATGAAGTGTAGTCCCGGTCGCGCGAGCGTTTAATGTTCCCACCAGCACTTTTTCGAACCTTGAAAGAAGCCCCGCATAGAGAACATGGCTGTGGCCTCATAAATGCCGTGTGTGCTCCCATCATGGAAAATGTGCTCTGTCGGCGCCAAATAGCCGTAGCCCGGAGGCAGTCGAAGTCGAATGAAGCGTATATCACCATCCTTGATCCTTGCCCTAAAACTTGGCGTTCCGGCGCGAATCTCGCGGCCGCGGTAGACTTCGCTTTTTGAGTTTTCGATCGGGAACTCAGAAGAAGTCTTTGACGTAAAAACGAAGAACCGGTCTTCAAATCCAACATTCACACTAAATCGGTACTTCGCAAGCGCTCTATCAGTCCAGCCATACCCTTCCCAAGTGTCTATGTGGATGCCGATCCTATTCCCTGTCTTGAGACTGACAGTGGTCGTGTCCATGTCGGGTTCGCTAGAGTAGCCGCCATTGTACTGCAGTCCCTCAACAATGCCCCACCTTTCATTCAGATACGGCTCTAAAAGTTCGTCGTACCATAGACGAAATGCGCGTAGGTGCGCAGCATCGCGAATGTTTGCTCTATTGATACAATTTAGATCCCAAAGCACGCGGGCTATTGGCTCGAGATTCACCAAAGCAACGAAGTGACGTCCCTTGGTTGGACGGCTGGCCACCGGCGTTTCCCCCGCGTGCCTCCAGTCACGAGAGGGAATGATGGAGTTCTCCTCATAGGGAACTGGCGCTATCCGTGCAGTTCCACCACTTAGTTTTTCGAATTGATCGCAGTACTCCACGGAGTTCGAGAATACGCTCTTAGATGAGGTGTCCACGATTAAATCATATGGCAGGCGCATTTTGACGTTCTGACCAGGCTTCAATTTTTGGAATCACAGCTTCATAGAGAAGCTGCACCTTGTAATGACAATTCTTGGTCTTGCTTGAAGAGAGAGAACCCATCTCAAAGAACTTATTTGATGGCGAACCGCCCCCGCAGACATTGAAGTATTTGCAGCTTCGGTGGCAAGCCTTGACTCCCTCCGCAATCTCACATGCATCGTGAATAAGTTGATCAACTTTTGCAATTTCAGCCAAGGTGGAATGTAATACGTTGCCATATTTGAAAGACTTGGATTTCGAGTTTGAAGAAATAAGTTCTGGAGCAAAAGTGAGAACAGACCCATCGACCGCAATTGTTAAAATCCTGAAGGGTTTCGACATCTGATTCAAGTGTGAAGCGCTGAGCGGCGTGAATTCAGTAACATTCGCCAAAACTTGATCAAACTCGCGGATCCGCACTCGTGAATTGTCGGAAAGCCAAATAGAAATTAATTCCGACCAGAACTCTGAGTATTGGTCTTCTCGGCTATCAAGTGTCGCAGACTGTTCGTTCTCGCCTTCGATTTCTTCAAGATTGAAGCAAATCTTAAGTGGGTTCAATGATTTGAAAAACTCATAGGTTTCTCGTGCATATCCATAGTGCTGGGGAGTTAGAACGGCCAAAATCTGAAAATCGATATCGTTCTCTTGAAGTAACTTTACGCCTTGTAGCGTCCGGTCAAGCGTACCCTTGCTTCTTCTGTCGACGCGGTATTTGTCGTTGATCCAATGGGGCCCATCGATACTCACGCCTATTTTAAAGTCGTGCTCACAAAACAAATCACACCAAGCTTGATCAATGAGCATGCCATTTGTTTGAACATTGAATTCAGCCCAGACAGAAGGCGTGGATCGCTGCTTTGCTATGCTAACAGCACGTTGAACAAACTCAATTCCGGCCACGAGAGGTTCGCCGAGATGAAACACCAGTTTGAAAGGGCGGTTTTGGTGTTCCCAATCAAACACCGCATTTATCGACCGTTCCAGCACCTCCTCAGACATCTTAGTTGATCTGTCTCTGTCCGCAAGAAAGCAGTACTTGCAGTCTATGTTGCAAAAGCTGGTTGGTTGCAAAATCAGGAGTTCGACGGGGTCCATGCTAATCTCTGCGAGCAATTAGTGGCCCATAATCTCCCAATCTTTGCATTCTGTGTGAGGCTCTTGGTGCCGCTTCAGTTTTGAACCCTGACCATCATGCTGATCGTCGAAACCTCCGGCTGATCCAGGGTCAGATCTTAGCTGCTCCAGGGCATCCGAACCCTCAAGCGCTTTCCTTAACCGTTTAATTCGAGCATCGATATCCATTTGCGCCTCCAGCTTTCCTTGAAGAAAACGATACCACTTACGGCTGATTTTCTCAATCAACTGAATCGGGTTGGCCAGCGTTCCATTACTTTTTATCGTTTGGTAAGCAGAATTTTTTTCACGAAGTCACCGTTTTGTCGAGTTTGACGACGCTGCTATCGATCACGAGTTTTCAATTTTTCTGAAGCGTTTTCAGATCTAGTCACTCCAAACACTATCTCTGATGAGGAATGTCCATCATATTGAGGCTCGATAAGGGGTCCTCTCAGCGTCAAATGGATACTCTATTGCAGCATGCGCATCACACGCGGGCGAGTGATTAATCTCGCGAATTCTGAGGCTTAGGGAGCGCATCTCTGACGTTATAAGGGTGGACGATTAGGTGGTCCTACGGCCCACTCCTTTTAGTTTCACAATCTATACTACCCTTGCGACTTTTTTTCTGGGAATGACTAAGTTTGGCGCACTATTCCAGTAGAGCGAACGGCAGTAATTGGGGGTAGCCCGTGAGTCCGAGCGAATTGATCGGATGTCAGCAAAGTCCGCTTTGCCGCACATGCGGTCATAGGCTGCTACGAGGCGTTTTAATCCTGAATTCCAAACAAAGGTGAAGAACCTGCATTCTGCCAATGGTTCTGGTGTGGGCAGTTGCCCGGGAAAGTCGCAAGCAATAATCCGACTTGTCTTGGTGTTGATTATTCTCCTAGCAGGACACTGAAGAAGGCTTGATTTCTCTTTTTGGCATTCTCTACAAGCGTATCGTATCCAATCGCTTGAATGTAGATTTGCTCATTGTCTCGGAACCTGAAAAAAATTTTTGGATTATATTCATTTTTGAAATCATGCTTTTTGAGAACTGACACAAGAGATTCGGTGTGGTCTGCCACAATATACGCAAAGCGGCGCACCACGCCGGAAAAGTTCAAATGAGTTCCATCAACCTTGTTGATCCCACCCACTGATGTGGCCTGTTCTAGGGTGTTGATGACCTGCATGACAGGATCGTTCTTGTCGTTTCCAAAGCGGTAATCGTCGCGACTTGGTCGCTTGAACTCTACAATCGTGAGGGTGGTGCCATCGTTGTCTCCAAGAATCAAACTATCGTCGAAGAACACTAAATCAGCAACCTTATCACCTGTTTTTCGCCTGCCTCCTTGTGCTGTTCGGTCGCTACTAACGTAAGGGAGGAACGCCAACGCATCGTCAATGAGCCAAAGATTGTGTTCAAAATAATCTACATTCGTGCTGTCGTTGAAGCGTTTGAAAATGAGGTCATGGATGACATCTTCTGGTGCCCTCTTGCCATTGGCGCCAAATTTTCTTGCGGCTTCCACTAGCTCAATGATGTTTTTCCTATGAATGACATATTCGGCCAACGCTTCTTTCTTGTTTGCATCAATCTTGCCAACAATTTCCCTGATGGTCTCGTCATAGTTTTCGGCATCGTTTGAGGCTTTATTGATCGCCCTGGAGAGGTCGCTGGTAGCTCGGTAACGTTCAATCGCCAAATCTGAAACGAATTCCTCTGAATTCCAATTGTTGGGCTTGGAGGCGACGTAGTCATCAATTGTGCGCCCCTTGAGGCCAATTCGCAAAATCGGATTTTCTCGGAGCGCATCGCCAAGTCCCGTAGATTGTTCGGTTTTGATTTTTTTGATCTGATGCTTCTCACTCTGTTGAATCACATCACTGATCTCGGAAACAATACGTTCGCCTGTTTTTACACCAATATTGATGCCTGTACGCGCGTCATTTAGGCGACTTTCAAATGCAGAGCTTTTCACAACAGCAACAACAACGTATTTATCATCCTTCGCATCTGTGAAGTGCGGTTGTCCGAGTTTGTTTGTTAGGTCACGCGGTTTTCCGACGATCCGTTCAGCTGCAGAAAACAAAAGGCAGTGGTTCTTAAAAGATCTAGTTTTAGGCATTTTCGCGATAGAATATTCTATCACGCTGCTTTCGCCGTCTACGTCGCACTCAAACTGCCCAGAATCAGTTTGGACAAAAATATCTTTGAAATGGGCGGTAATATTCTCCGGCTCTTGGTCATCAAACTGGATCTGGATTTCAGGGAGCCAACCGTAGAGAAACTGTGGCAGAAAGTGGCTACCGATTTCGTCTGCAACTGCCTCTTCATTAAAATCGCCGACCGTTTCATGCCAATCCAACAACACAGAACGGAATTTCACACTCACTCCGCAGTCTTGCAAAGAGTGGGGTGTGTTTAGGAAAATAATTTCTTGATCTTCATGGATGTCAAATCGAAAGTGCCGGTCTTGTTCATCGTCGAAAAAAGCGTAGTGGGATGCATAGCTAATTTGGGCAAATACTTTGAAAGCGACAAATCTGCCAAATCCTCGACCGTTTTGCCTCAATTTGTAGCCGGAGAATGGTGTCTTGAATGACTTATAGTTCTCCTCGTTCAATCCTACCCCATTATCAACGACGATTGCTTCCAACTCGCCAGGCTTCGAAAAATTCTTGAACTGGATCAGAATTTTTCCCTCGGCTGAACTTCTTTCAGCGAATCTAGCTTCAATTCCGTGAAGGCCGTTTGAAATAGCCTCCAAGACTGGGAGCAAAAATCCATGAAGGCTCTTGGAAAGATGGGTGCGTGATAGCACTGCCTGCATATCAGGCTTTACAAGCGTGTCTGTTTGATGTTGCGACAGGGCTTTATCTTTCTGCTGGCTCAGCCTCTCACGAGTATTTATCTAAACACATTTCGCCTCCGTCACCTATTGGAATTTGAAATATTGCTCATTCCAATAGCGGTCATTGTGGCATGAAACAGAAAGCAGATTTCGACTGTTAATGTCCGCTGTGGGGATCTTCCGGACTTGAATTCACACAGCGGCGAAAGATCCGCTCTCCGCCCAATTTTGTCCTTGTGCTTCTGTCATTGTTGGGGAAGCTGGGAGGCTCTGCCTCTTCTCTCCCCAAAAGAAAAAATAGCACCGACCGGGTCCTCGGCTTCACCTGCGGGCCGCACCACTCGGCACGATTTTTCTTTTCCCCTCCCATCTCCGTCCTCGACCGGAAGCAGGGTTGCATTTGCGACCCAGTTTTCAGTCATGAGGAGGAAACGATGACGTTACTATTTTATGCCCAACCATACGATGTATCGGCAGAAGGATTTTATTTCAAAACAGCGGAGGAATATAGCGGTCAAGCCGCCACGTTGAAGAACAGCCACGGCCAGCCAGTCGAAGAGTTTAAAATCCAGTTTATCGATGGTGAACTGCTTGATGCGGAATTCGCCAAGGCGGTTGGCTTGGACCAATCAAATATCGGACGGTTTTTAGAGCTTTCCGACGAGTGGGAAGATCACGAGAAAATTCGGTTTGTCATCGCGGTCGGCGAATGCGGTTACACATTCGATCCCGAATCCGATGACATTGATCAGCTCGATATTGATATTTACGAAGAAGACTCCCTGCGTGATCTGGCCATCCAATTTATCGATGATGGCCTATTCGGTGAGGTACCGGAGGCATTCCAACACTACATCGATTATGACGCCATCGCCCGCGATCTCTCGGTTGATTATGCGGAAACCGAGATTGCCGGTGAGCATCTGATTTACCGGTGCGGATAAGGGGGTGAAATCTACCTCCAACACCACTGGCTTCATGCCTTTCGGGATTCCTTCAGCCGTCGTATGGACCGCGTCACGGTGGAGGGATGCACCCCGTTGAGGGCAGCGATTTCCGATATCGATGCTTCTTTCGCCTCGATCCTGGTGATTGCAGCACGCACTTGCACATCAGTCATCTTGACCGGCGGCCCAAGACGCTGACCACGCTTGCGGGCAGCGGCCAGTCCCTGCTTTGTGCGCTCGGAGAGTAACCGACGCTCAAACTCTGCAAGACCACTGATGAAGGTATAAATCAGCATGCCATGCGGGGTTGAGGTATCAATTTGAATACTGGCAATCTGGATTTCAATGCCACGCCCGCGCAGATTGTCCAATTCGTTGAGGGCGTCCTTTGCTGAACGATAGGCTCGATCCAGGTCCCAGATGACAAAGATATCGCCGCAGCAAAGGGATTGGACAATTTTCTCGTAGACTGGGCGCTGGCCCGCTACAGCGGACAGCCGCTCTATATGAAGTTCATCACAAATCGGCTCAAGCGCATCAATTTGCCGATCCGGTCTTTGTTCATCAGTGCTTACCCGTAGATATCCAATTTTCATGCTGTTTCAATGCCTTAGCAGTTTCAGGCCATACGCTCGTATGCAGCATAAACGACCCTTCCCGCATTTGGGATTTCAATGGGGCTCGGCAAATTATCAAAACGGCCAAACCCTTGATATTTCACTATTCTCCAATAATTATAGCAAAACTTGGACATGTAAGTAAAATTTTGCGTAATTGGTCGTTTATGCAGAATAGAAACCTACTAACTTTAAGTATATATCAACAATTATTTGCTATAATATTTCCCGTTATGATGATGTACTCTCAAAACGCTATGGCCAACGACAACTTGGATGCTGGTTTCGTTCTCAACAAAATGGACGAAAAACATCGCTCCGGCTTTATCGCCGGACTTGTCGAGGGATTGGCCTATGCAAGATTTTTGCAGGACAAACCAAATGAGACAGGCATGCGGTGCGTCACCAACTGGTTTTATCAGGATACAGCAAAACGATGGGAAACGATCAGGATAGTTTTTGCCAAGCATCACGACAAACCACCGGCAGTCTTGTTGCACCTGCTGATCAAAAGAGAGTGCGGTACGTAGATGATTCAATTGGGGAGCCACTTCAGAAGCAATGAGCAAAGCCGCCATTCGGAGTGGCTGAGACGACGTCAATGGTTCATCAAAGCCAAACAGATCAATCAGCGAAGAGATGAAATCGCCGATAAGGTGGATGATCAATTTTTGACAATCGCAACCGCTGAAATTGCCGCCACCCAAATCAGGATCAGGGAATATCAAGCGCGTCTCGCCAATTATGAGGCCAGACTGGATCAATATGATGCCAGGTTGGACGCGTATGACGAGGCGGTGACCCGCGCGTTGAGCGAACATCTCGAACGCCTTGGTATTCTTCAGACACACCATGCGGAATTGCTGGCCAATGCCTTTGTGCTGGAGGATGGCCGCAGAGTCTTTAAATCTGAAGACGGTACGTATGTCATAGACGATACGGGCGCTGTGGTCGGAGCTGACATTGTTGACCCGGCATCCATTCCCGATGGATTTACGACAGCAGACCAATTGACCGCCTCATTTGCCACCATGGAAAATGAGAGTGCGGAGATCGACAAGCTTCACACCGCACAAAGCGAGATTGATAACGCCCGGGAACACAGTGCGCTTGCCAGAGAAAAACTTGGCATCGCCAGCGAGGCGTCAAACAAGGACGATATCACTGTTCAGGAGTTGGATGACTTGGAGGCAGAAATAGATGCGCTCATGCCGTCAGCATTGCCGTCACTGCCAAGCTCAGCTCTCAAGAATCTCACGGGCATCGACAATGCCGACAGCCTACCTGATGCAAAAGCCGAATTTACGAACACTGCTAATCCTGAAATTGGCAAGAAATCGGATGTGTCGTTTGATGCACCACCAGCACCTAGTTAATGTAGAGAAACACCGGCCAACAAGAACCGGTTGGCGCTTCAGACTACTGACTAAGCCACTCCATGCCCGCCCTATTTGGGAAGGAGGTCGACGGGTGGAAAGGTGCCACTATCTGCCGATCAGCGGCAATCCGACTCCGACATACACGCAGACAAAACGACTAATATTCTTGGATGGCATCGTCATGTTTAAGAAGTCGATTGAAGCCAACTTGCGTCAGGCGCCATCAGGAACTGATCAGCTTGTGGGCGCGTCAAAACCTACGAGAGGGTTCAACTACCACTATAAAGTCCTCAGTCTCAAATCTTTCTCTTTGCCCTTGATCACTTCTGCTTTGTACAGCGTTAAAGATATCCTCGGCTTGCCAATCCGAAATTCTACCACGAGAATTCTCGA
>JAUELA010001018.1:0-12228 GCA_031471845.1 Boltenia villosa | reverse complement strand
CTATATTCACATGCGGACTTTGCAGCCGTGAAGGTTTTCCGAGCGTCGAATCTCTCCAAAGTATAACTTCCCACAATGACAGTTCCCGCTGTAATATGAATTTTTTCATTTTAATATCAATATATCAATCCCAATGCATATTGTGGTAAGCTACATTAACAGCTGCAGAATTAATAAGTCTCAGATCAAGGTGAAATTGATTCTCTTCGACCATTACTATTCACGAAACTATTCATGTTTGCATGGCTTTACATACTCTTAAAAATAACATCTTCAATATACTGATCATTTTAGTACATTAAAAACCTAATTATCATCAGTAAAATGCAAGATCAAACAAACCTTGAGCGAACACGACAGAAGAAATGGAGAGAAGAATGAGCCAACAAGACGTGAATGTAAAATGAAGCATCATTGCAGTTACACATTAAGTAACATGATATACTATCTGTATAATATTTCTAATAAATTCGGAGATATACCTTATGAAAGCTCAATACAACGCCTTTACAATACAATTATCATATTTCGCCCTTACTGTACACTCTTGATGCTCTGCCTATGCCAAATCTCAATATATATATATATATATATATGGAGAGAGAGAGAGAGAAATTATCACTTAGAAATGATAATACCAATTGACTTCTCAATACATGCCTAGTTGTGTAACGAAATTAAGAAATTAAAATCTCTAGAGATTTTTTCCACAAATTGGATTATTCTTTCACAATACTTTTGGATTTCCTGACGTCTCGATGTCCAGCAGTATTACAAATACTCAAACATTAAACACAACACGTTCATCATATACATAATAGGGATGGGCATTTCCGAAATTTTGAACCCAATATAGTAGTAAGACCTATGATGTCTCATCTCTAATACATAATGCTCACACTTCATGTTATAACAAAATATTGTGAAATGCCCACTATTTTAATACATGTAATGTTCATATTACGTCAATGTGGGGGAGGAAGAGGTAACTTCCTTTTATAATAAACATTGTGTGATGTCTATGAAGAGACATATGTAATATTCTATACTCGAAATTGTTCTGTATCATTATTATCATGGACATCTTTCATACAATAATTTTGCCATATGTTTGGTGGTTCTATGACAGCTTCGCCCAGATAAATGGTCCTCGATAAAGTGCGGATACCATGTTCGGCCTATTTGGTACTCAGCTTATGATACTGGAATTTGAAAAGTAATATACTGTACCAATTACTTAGGTTGAGAGCAGTCGCATCAATCCATTCCCAGTCATTTGTTCCAACGTTACGAAGTCCATTCTTACATATATGTCATTTACCTAGGTGCATCCTGAATATCGGTCATATACCTCAAGGTAAATCGATATTCCCTCCGATATTCACAATCAATGAGGTCTAAACTGACATAATAACAAGTTCGTTATTTCTATAAATGGTGGTTCATAGCAGATATTCAGATCTCTCACTATCAATATAGATTCTTATCATACATGTTTGAATCTCTGTGCTATTTATGATATTTAGATTCAATCGCTCTATAGATGGTAAATAACAGTGAAGCAGCCCTCATTGTATTCAATGAATGAATTGTGAATTCAGTAACCAGGAAATCATTTTTCATTTTCGCAACCCTTTGTGAGAAGCTTTAGTGGGCGATCAAATATAGGTCGGTTCTTATTTCAATTCATGACCGATGGATAATTATTACTTGTCTTATTAGGTTCACCATCATTTATGCGTTGACATTAGGGCCAAAAGGCAAAGGCGGATTCTAGTATATATAACCGTCGACGTTAAACACCGATATATACGCTCCTATATTGAAGCGCCGAGATAGGTGCTCCAGATATCATATAGTGCCCAACCCAGATTCAAATATACTCGAATGTGACCAGTTTTCAATCGTATTCATTACATATGAATATTGTTGCAAACAATTTTTACGCTTGCCTATTGTAAATCTCTCTCGGGTAGAACCAGACTGTGACGTAATTCTAGGTATGAGTAGTATAGTTTATTAATAGTGCGGGAGCAAATTTAGCATATCGAGAATACTTTAGTTTCGCCGGTATTAGCGATATAGTGTAAAGTATAAAATGTTGTATGACGTCATTGTATCATGACGTATGCATTCCAAAAAAGAAGGGGCGAAGAAGAAGCAATCAGTCTATATGAGTTGAACGTTTGGAGAGGTTAGGTCAAGATTTAATTTTTTTTTGCGCCAGCCCCTAGAACAAATAAACGGAGCAGACCAATATACTTTTCGGATATTCCAGCCAAGTAATCAACGTGCTTTTGGGTTTTGTTCTGTGGACATTTTTTACATTGAACGTTTTAACTTGAAACCGTATTATTATGTGACGGGCAATGCATATTTAACTATACTCACGTTTGACGCAGAATGACGTCGTAACGGCGCGCAGTCGTTAAAAATAAACCATTGAAAGTTTTCTATATGCATATGATATCAACAATATCATGTTTTATTATGAATTTTCGGAAAAGTTATTTCCGATCTTCTCAATCGAGTATTTAATATAAGCTACCAGCGCACCAAGTTCCACCTTTGTAGCTTTTGTGGAAGTAGGAGAAAAAATACGACGTGCACAGATACACAAATACGATAAACAAACGAAGAATATGGATTCTTCTATATTTATATGGATGTTGACGTGATCGGCTCTTAGATGCATTTGAGAAGGCTCAAAGAGGGACTTGTGGCGTAACCCTGCCTGGTGGTAGTCATTTCGCAACTCTGTCTTATTGGAAACCAATGTAAAGGAGGAATCTTCACATAAACTCACTTTTAATTGATCTGGATAACCTTCCGGCTAGCAACGGCTGTAGTCTTTTCATGTATTATAAGTAAATTGAAGGATTTTAGCAACCTTCATCAGCGGACGTCAGTTTGGCTGTATGAGTACAAATCGATCATACATACCGAAGCAAATATCGGCAGTATGTGTATTTTTAAATCGAGAGTAATGAATTCTACATCCGTGTGGCTAACATATACTACATAGATGTGCTCCACGATCGAATTGCAATGATTTCGTTAATAAAGAAAGCTGGCTTGCCATTTTTCTCGTCTCTCTCGGACAACTATTTTCGAGAGATGTTTCGCTCCCGTAACGAAATTACTCATTGTACTCTTTCCGAGTAGTGGGAGATGAGTATAAGAGGAGAAAGGAGGAAGAAAAATTGTAAAATCGATCACTTTAGTTTTGTTAATTAAAGAAAGTCAAATAGTAAAAAATATTCCGTTCATACTGGACTTTAGTTCAGGCCAAATTTGTTTCATTCCAAGATAAGTTTTAATCCTGATAAATTTGAGAAAGAAAAATTTTGCAATCAATTTTTGAACAACCATTACCAACAGAAATTTGATGAACAAACATTTCGAATTTTTTGCCATCGAAATTTTGTTTGTCAAAACATTAAGAAATGAAAGAGAAATTTGAGATCGAAAATTAAAATATGATTTCGAAAAATAATCCAGATATAAGTAGCTCTCAAATTTTATATATATGTCCGAGAATAAAAATAGTTAAAATAGTCAAATTAGCTCATTTTTTGGCCGATACGTGGTACCTCAATTGACTTACGTATGCAAAGAATCATCGTGGATTTCCTCATTTGTCCATCTTGAAATCTAATATCGCTCGATATAAATTGTTTGTTTTCAAATTCTCTGCAACTCTCCGTAGGAAGAGATCGAAGGTCAACTTCTATATTACTTGAGATGCAGAAATTTCTGTTCATGATCTGAAGAATGAAAGATTTTGATAAAATTTATGGAGAGTTTGGGGGTATTTGTTATAAATGTTTCAAGTATCTGGATTTCCCCGCTGATGAAGAAGGGTTGTTTGGAAGCATTACCAGTTCTCAAAACGATATTGAAACCGGGCGAGGATATTTCTGCTTTTGGGTCGTCAATTCAGGATAACATAAAATGAACATGACATCATTGAACCAATGTGACTGACGTAATTGATGACGTCATAATTTATATATTGATCGATTTCATATTGTTTTACCTATTTCCACCTTTGGCGCA
Organism: Boltenia villosa; assembly: GCA_031471845.1. Classification (NCBI taxonomy): domain Eukaryota; kingdom Metazoa; phylum Chordata; class Ascidiacea; order Stolidobranchia; family Pyuridae; genus Boltenia; species Boltenia villosa. The sequence continues at coordinate 8,169 of JAUELA010001018.1, read as the reverse complement.
GCTTTAGTCAGACTTACCAATATTGCTTTGTATGTCGTTGTTAAGTTCATAGTGATCAGCTCGAATATTCCTTCCGTCCTTGCAACGCTAGTATCAGTCTTTTGAATCTCACTCTGTAAAAGAGAGAAGCTATGAAGTACGAAAAATGGACAATATATCTTACTTATTTTGATACCGGATCAGTAGACAGTTGAAAATGCATACAATGAGATGGGAGGTCGCCCGATGTGATGTGTGGTACAAAGGTTATGATTATTTCGTGCAGAAACCGATCAATCCCTCAACAATATCAAGAAAGACTATTTCGCGAGACTTCCTCGCACAAACTTGAATTTTATTCGCCCAAATTTAAAAAAGAGGTGAATCATACAAACAAAACGAGATCTATCAACAGACTTGACGAATTCCAAGTCAACTAGTGACGTAACTCAATCAATAGAACATGGAGATTACGCAGGGCTGGATTAACCATTAAGCACACTAAGCACGTGCTTAGGGCAACAAGGAAAAGGGGGCAACACAGAAATGGTTTACGGCACAAAATAAATCACTTTAAAATTACAAAAATAATATTCTAAGTGGTTTCTAGGATCGGAAATATGATTTCGTATTGTTGATTGTGTCATAGTGACATCATACAAAATTGATCAATCATTAACAAGATTTATGACTTTATGATTTATTCACGTGTGACTGGTTATTAGAGACCAGTCAGTTTTATGTGTTGGTGAATGGCGTTTGCATGGAAATTGCGTCTTTTGTCATAAAATGATTTTTTTTTTATAAAAACGGAGAACCTAACCACCAATTTGTAATGCACATTCCAAGTAAAAATGTCTCAAAATCACCGAAAATTTTTCGCGCGCCTCCGGCGCGCATTTCCGTTTTGTCATACTATTAACTATTTAAGCTGTAAGAAATATTATTCCAGAGTATGCAACCATACAGTAGACATGTTTTTTTCCAAGATATGCTCGGTTACTCGCTCATATCCAGCTCAAAAAAAATTCTACAACTTATTATTAATAGGAGGGCATATTCGACAATGGGTGACATGCGCTAAGACAGCAGTTTATTTCGATGGAAATACTTACATTTTACCCATAACCTGGCGACACCTTACCAAAAATCAGTAAGACACTTATTTATAGAAAATACTTTGTGCCACAGTTGCTGTTGACGCCTTTAGAAGACTCAAATTAGATCATTCGCTTATAACTTTCTTTATATGTTCCTATTTCTAGTCATCGGAAAAAAACATTTGGGAAATTGGTACTTGCGCTTTTATCTGGCCTTAAGTCAGTAATTAACATAAAATTTTGATTTATTCCTATTCTCCCCGTGTGGACATCCAGATCAAAGAATATATAAATTCGCAGACGGATTTTAACAAGTTTGTTTTCATTTCAGCCATTGCTATAATGGAAACTCGTGACTCGATTTTTTTACGAAACTTGTTTTATTTGATTTAAGAATATCATATGCGGCGATGATGCGCCGATATTGTTGATAGATAGATTACTGGTAATTCATTCTACCCATGAAGAAAAATGTTATTATGGCGTCATAATGGGTAGAATGCACGTGTTAGTGAAAGGAAATGGGGTAATCTGTGAGCCAAAAACGGGATCAGGGCGCAACATTATTGTGTTGTGCTTAGGGCAACAGGTGACCTTAATCCGCCCCTGAGATTACGTAATAGTAAAGGTAAATCAATCGATGCAGAAATAATCAGTACGATCACCGATAACCCCAGTATTTCCATGCTTGAAAATACATATACAAGAAGTACCAACCTGGTAAGTATCTCCAACCGAATGTCTTGAATCATTTCCCCAAGAATTTTTCAGATGTGAACAGGCATGCGAAAAGAACATTGTGTGAACACGGGCATTGATATATATTCCGCTTATTCGCAAGTACTATTGAAATCTATAAAATGTTGGTAAAAACAATAAAGTCTCTGTCAAATACAGTGGTAACCTTACTAAATATGAGAAAATGTATATAGGACTTCTATGGGCAATTTAACTTTTAGTTATTTTAACTTAATTTAACAACGCACTGCATATGAACATGAAATATCGCATGAAAGTCATTTCTTTTAATGTTAAGTAACATGAAAACAATGTTTCTATTAATCTGTAAATCTCAGACGATAAACAATGAGTTAATGTTAAGCCAAGCATATCCACGAATTATCAGTTTTCGGAATTATCCTTTTTATGACGTCACAAAAAGATTCCCAATTCCTTTGAATATTCGAAAAGGTTCAAAACAATCTCTTTATTCTACTTATTATTACCACCTCTCTTTTATATAAGAAAGCTCATTAAATAGGTGTGAATGCCAACGACAAATAGATAATGTTTTTTTGCTAATTGACAAAAACTATGACTTGATTCAACCTATTTGACAATGCATTAATGTTGAGAGTCTTTGACAAAGGACTAACCTGTAGTAAAATTCAAACCTTCTTTTGTCACAAGATCATGTGTGAAATTCAAGTAAGATATGATGTAACATAATGACGTAGAAACTTACCTAATGACTTTGTGACGTCAACGAAGAGGCACAACGATACGATAGTTATTGTCTTCAGAAGAAATATTACTCAGTTTATATAAAATGCATTAACTTAAATCTAGGAAAGGAAACAAGAATTATTTTTTGAGATCAATTGTTCCTATTCCTATTCTGTATTTATTTACTGTTCAAATTTTTATTCACGAAACAGCGCAATCGGAATGATGGCAAGGAAGAAAACACAGAAGCACGCCGTGTTCAGTGTCGTCGACAGACGGAAGATAAATGGAGCGACGTCGTTTTGGATTCGTTTGGATGCTGGTCAGATCTGCTTGGGATAAACGTGATTAACTAACCCTAACCTTACTATCAACCCTAACCCTTGGTAACTTGAGTAACTTTCAGTGTTGATTATGCATAAACAAAATATACTCAGATTCACCAAATCATGTATTTACTATATATATTGACAAATATATTTCACTAATACGGTAAAATTTGAAACTTAGAACTGACTTAAAACGATACAAATATTACTATAAACACTGACGTTTACTTCATGCCCGCTAACGACAAAGGCTAAACACTATCAATGCAAATTCTATTCAACTTCAAATACTCCATATGGTTTCACATAATAATCATCGAATAATATTGTGATACAAAAATTGCAATGAATATTAGATAAATATTAGATATCATACATCAGTGCGGACATATTAGAGATTCCTGCACCATTCACTATAGTCTACACATCTCGTAGATTAGAATATTACTCAAAATACTGACGTTTACTTCATGCCCGCTAACGACAAAGGCTAAACCCTGTGAAACCAAATTCTATCCAACTTCAAATACATCATATGGTTTCACATAATAATTGTTTTATATTATTGTGATACAAAAATTGCATTGAATATTGGATAAATATTAAATAAATCATATCACGCAACAGTGCGGATAGATTAGAGCAGGGATGGGCAAACTACGGTCCTTGTGGAGTCTCTTGTGCGGCCCGCGAACTTCCTCGCAAGACGATGTCACTTCGTGTGGTCCAGACATTTTCACACTGAAAAATGGGTTTAACGAGACTACTATGAGATTTCGCAAACATTTTGCACACTCAAAAACATTTGCATGAATAATAATTGCGTTATTGTGTGGAAATGACATTGATTAACTATGTTTTTGTTGAATTTTACCCGCGAGAGATTCACAGATGATCCATACGGCCCGCGGAGAGAAAAAGTTTGCCCACCCCTCCTTTAGAGCTTGCTGCATCTTTCACCAGTCAACACATCTCATAATTTTCTCACATTCTCAGATTATACTGTTGGCTATGCGCTATTACGCCATGTTAGGCGACGGGAAATTCAAATGACTGTATTTTCTAAACCGCACGCTATTCCAATGTTAGACGGGACGGCGACGGGAAAATTAAACCGCACACGAAACTCCAGACTGTTTGATAACACGAAACAGTGATAGAGCAAAGTGAATAATACAGTAATACATTAAAACAATAATAGAGTAAATAATAATTCCTCAAAAACAAAGTGAGCCAACTCGTTTCAGGATTTCACTATAGCATATATATATATATTGATCAGGACTTCGAATATGAAACTACTCGTTGACATTGGAAAATTTCATACATTGATTATTCATACATTTAATATTAAATGGAAGTAAAATTTGAAACTTAGAACTGACTTAAAATAATACAAATATTACACAAAACCATGACGTTTATTTGATGCTCGCTTAATACTTCAAAAACTTCAAATACTCCATTTGGTTTCACAATAATAATCGTCCAAAAATATTATGATACAAAAATTGCAGTGAATATTAAATAAATATTAGATATCGCGCATCAGTGCGTACATATTAGAGATTCTTGCTCCGTCCACCAGTCTCCGTTCTCGTAATTAAATGACTGTATTTCCTAAATCGCACGGGAAACTCCAGGCTGTTTGAAAAAAGTGATAATACAATGAATAATAATTCCTTATCAACAAAGTGAGCCAACTTGTTTGCGGATTTCACAAAAGCATAGATATATAGATTGATTAGGACTTCGAATATGAAACATCTTGTTGACATTGATTATTCAATTATTCAATATTTAGTGAAAAAACCTTTTCAATTATTCATATCTTCGAAATGAAGTTGAAAATGATTAAAATGAATATTTATTCGAAATGTTTACATGAAAAATGTTTGTTATTTTCTATCATTGAATAATGCGAAAACAACTTCAAGAAATAAAATAATAGGTTGAGTTAAATTAGAATATACTCGGTGGTCCAACTAGACTAGGGTGGTCCAACTTCTTTGACATTGCGGGGCACTTCAGCACTAATCATACAAGTCGCGGGCCACAAATGAAAACACAATTTTGTTACTTTTATAGACTTTTTTCCATGATTGGTGTCACTTTTTCAACCAATTCTGTCACTCTTGCAATCATTAATTTTGGCGGCTTTATATTTATCCATACATAATGCTGGCCATATTCTAGTCTGCTAATGGGGTATGCTAATGTCTGGGGAAGAGACTCATTTTACCATAGTCTCAATGTAGATTTCTGTGTTGGTAGTCGCAGGTCGAACACAAGTCCAGTGTTTCATTTCCCATGTGATATCTGGTTTCAAGATTTCAAGATGTTTTTAGTTTCAAGATGTTTAAATCAGTCGCATTGGCTCTTGTTTTTATACTACAATATCATTTTTTTAGGAAAAAATACAATAGATCAATAAAAAATACAATAGATCAATATATCATTATGAGCGCTAACGGACCATTAAAAATCACCAGACGGGCCACAAGTGGCCCGCGGGACAGGAGTTAGACCACCCTGACTTATACTATAACATGGGTACATGAATAACAAAATATATGTGGTAGGTTACACGCCCACAGTGCAAGATTTTAAGACAATTTTGTAATATACGATAAATATAATATACTTGTTACAATAAATTTCCAATATATTTGAAAGATTGAATAAATGAAAAACTTATGGAGGATATAGAGAAGAATGAGCAAAAAGAATGTAACTCTGATGCATTGGATAGATAACAATTTTACTGCAGCTATATTATATATTTTGAATAGAATAACACATCGCTATGGTAAAATATGCAAAATAGGTGAGTTGAAAAACATATCAGCAATCTGGAGAGCAATATTCCACGAATATTTAATGTCCTTAATCTTTTGTTTCCTGGTAGGCTAAAAATTCTATATGGATTTAATATATGTATGTTAAAATTTCGTCGAGTTTGAACATCGTACATTACGGTGCATGAGTCGTATTACACATTCTTCATTTGCGAATGGTGCGTATAGAATATTCTATGCATATATATATATATATATATATATGTTCACAAAAGTCTTCATAAATACAATGGCTATTTCAAGTTAACATCGCGTATTCTGGTATATCGGGTCATCATGTTTCATCACTGGGCTGTTGGCATAGACATGTTGAGTAGATTTCAGGTGAAAGGTCTTCACTGCTTCATAGCAGAAGCGATACTGTTCCTGTGAAAGAAATACAGAGTTAAAGTACAGAAAAGGGGACATTTTATTGTTCTCTACCATGTTCCATCATGTTTACTCTCGATTCGCCGAAAAGCCGCCTCTGGACTATATATGGACACATGATAAAACCATGCCGGCTTGTATGCAGAACTTCATGGTGCAGGAATGCCATGACAAGATCACGTGAAACAAACCTGCAACGGCGAGGAGTTCAGCGTCCCCAGCCACTTACCCATATCATGAATCAGGGTATGGATGGTAAGGACATTGCCGAAAAGAATGGGTGCACAATAGGTAAAGCTCAGAGTTGAATTGCGCATATAGAAATTCTATGTTTGTAATGTTAACTTTTATATTCTAAATTTAATTTTTACCAGAGTTTCTACCATTCCTGGTCTACAGTCTCGAAGATCTTTGACAGCTCGAAAAACATCAACTTTATTCTCACATTTCAGTCGTTCGATCAGATTAAGTATCGTACATAATGCGCCAGTCTTCCCAAGGCCATTGCTAAAGAGAAGCAATAATTACTACAACTGTTATTAAATGTATGATGTATTTAATAAATACGAATTGCTTCCTCAATCGAATCGATTATACATTAATACCAATAAGGTCCTAGAAGTGAAAAACATATAGTGGGAGTAGAAGTATTTTTTATCATGGATAATACTAAATTATGGTCTACTGGGCTCTTAATTTCTTGCACACAGCACACAGACACATATATAGCGATAGATATATTGGAATATAATGGAATATCTCACAAAAGAAACATAAGGAGGTTAAATATAACGGATACTATCAAAACCAAAAGAGGAATCGCGGTCAGACAAGTACCTTGAAATATCGATGCTTTAATTCAATTTCCTTCAACTAGAATATTTATTTTTGTTCTACCTACTCTTTTTGTCACTAGTTACATTCGGAATACAATTTATTAAGGCCCATATTACCTTGATAGTAATGAAATCAGAACATCAGTATTCAATAACATCTAAGTATTGAAATCTAAATTACTATGTGATTTGAATCTTCTTCAAAAATCCAATAGTAAGATATAGCCAGGCTTAAATAATTGTGGGTCAACTGTAATATTTACCAGCAATGCACGAGGGCTACTGCATCCTTTTCGGCACGATCTCTTGATTGCATCTTGGAAATTAACTCCAGTATATCTGCTGGATCTTTGGGAGGAGTATTTTCACTCCATCCAGTGTATTGGTATTGGGTGATTGTCTATAAGGAAAATTGAAACGAATTCTTAGGTGAAGAAATATTCTAGCCTCTTGAATAGTCTACTGAGCATACCCTTGTGTGATCTCTTCCATTAACCACCATCTTCCTCTCGATGATAAAGTTGGATTCGTTTTCCTCCATCAGGGAAATTGAAACGTTTCCTACTTGCATCGTTTCTTCTATATTTGGCCAATATTTTACTGGCATCTGATCATTGGAAATATTTGTTAATATTTTTTTCAAAAGCTGAGGAAATCGAAACTATATTTTTTATCAGATTCACCTTTTCTCCTTGTATCATCAAAATAGTGTTAACACAGTTGTCGAGAACAGCTCGCCAGAAGTTTCCAACGGTCGAAGCATTGGGTTGTTCTGCAGCGATGATATTATTGCTGCCTTCATAGGTCTGATGTGAAAAAGAACATTTCAAGTAAGTTCAAACGAAAGATTCCACAATTACTTCAGAAACAACGCTGCAGCAAACTATATTGGATAGATAATTATTGCTATGATCGAAATAGAGGTTTACACATTATAAATTAATTTATTTGAGTCTTGTACTAGCTTGAGAAATTTGTCTGATTTTTATTGTTGTGCGATTTCGCAGCTTAGGAAAAACCTTAGAAAAGTCCAATGAAAACGTTCCCTCGGTAAGATATATGGCATAAATTTTCACATATGAATGAGCATATTTATTTTAAGTTTATTTAAATCGTGTAAACTTTGACGCTGATTGGTTCAATTCCTTTTATGTAAATATTTAATTATTCAATTTTAATTGATTTCATTAATTCAAATCTGTTTTGCAACGATGTTCGTATCAACAAACCTCTATGTAATTTGCGTTGATCG
>JAUELA010000909.1:0-12230 GCA_031471845.1 Boltenia villosa | reverse complement strand
GTCATATGGACCACATGGTCATCGAGTTAGCTACCGCCCAGCTAGGCGAATGATATCTTGCTGAAGGATATCGCGCGAAGTCTGTTGGATTTGAAATCGGACTTTCACTGTCCGAGGCCTTGTCTCCAACCGCTAGACCACCGCGCCGCCCTCATATATATGCACATCGTCAAGGCGTTCAATTGGCATGCATATTTAATATTTACATATTCTATCAACCAAGTTGAGCTTGGGAATCGAATCATAGCGATATGTCCGGTGGCCGATGGTGCAAAGTCGTCGACTAGTCATCTATGCCTATCAAGAGGTTCTTGGTCCGAATTTCGGCTTCACCTACACAGATTTATTCAGTACTACAGTACATGCATTGTATGATTGTTGATCAATTTACTTCAATATACCGTGTTCACCCTTGAGCTTTGATGTGAGTAAGTAACTGGGACGCGAACTCCTATTCCGAGGTTACAACAAATGCCTGTAAAGTTGTATAATACCATTCACAAAAATATATATGAAGACATTTGGACTCAGGAGTTTGGTTAAGAAAACAGGTATTCTGTTGGAAGTCGGCAAACCATTAGCACAGACGTGGGCAAACTACGGCCCGTGATCCAGACATTTTCTCACAGAAAAACGCGCATTGAGATTTCGCAGCCATGTTGCAAATGCAAACAGATGATAACGATGGACGGTGTATTTTTTTCAAGTCTATTTAGACTATGCGCACGCTGAATCCTGATTATAATAAACTTGTAGGATTGTGTGCAGCACATCTCAGTCGCGCTTATAATACATTTGCATGAATAATAATTGCGTTTTTGTGTGGAAATGCCATTAAGTGAATTTAGTTTTTGTTGAATGCCTTCCACGAGAGATTCACAGATGCCCAATGCTGCCCGCGGAGAGAAAAAAGTTTGCCCACCTCTGTCTTAGCATATCTTTAAAGAATATCATCAGCTAAAAGAAGAAGGAATAATATTAATAACACTTACTGCGTCAACATCTTTCTGGATGATTTTCAATGCTCGATCATAATGACAATCCCCAAGGTAACAATCTCGCTCCAATATAGGAGGATGACGCCCATGCAACCGATGCAACTCCCAACGAACTGTTCGCATTACGTTCTCTGTCACCTGTTCAGTTTTGGTTGAATTTTCAGTCCCTGTACAAAATATTACATAAATATCAAACACGGGAAAACACTCCACTATTAAATTATGGCTAAGAAGAAACTAACATTCCAATATTAGTAAAAAATTGGAAAATAAAATAAGGCAAAGTAATATTGGTAGATTTAGTTTGAGAAAAAATAGTTTGATAAAAATAGGCGACCCTTCACTTCCGCGTATTTTATTGGCCAAATTTTGAATAGAAAGGCTCAGCATATTTATTATTATTGGTGTAGTTTAGAATATAAAATGGGCGTATTTAAATATTTTTGGTTATCATGAACGTTAAGTATCGGTCATTTGACACCCAAGTTGAAAGCCACAAAAAATTTGTCGCCATATAAATTTTTTTAATGAGATACTCTAAATCAAAGTGCTTCTATTTAGAGAAGATTTCCAAATTTTATGCCTGAAATATTATGCTACACGGACCATACAGCGTACGACGTTAAATCGCCGTATGATATTGGTAAAAATGGATTGATGCCGGGGCACTATGGTACCAGTGATGAAAAATGATAAAGTCATTTACCTGAAATTTCAAGGAAGATTCCTTGCATTAAAAAGAAATAATACAGCAACTTCGACTTCATTTTTCCACTGGGCATTGATCAATTAAAAGCAAACGATTGTATTCCTATCGGTACCTGAACACAGTTACCGGTAACTGAATTAGGCTTATCTGGCTCCACTTGATGTGATAACATCTAGATTTTCAAACATTGAAATTTCTTCTGTCATTATCTTAATATCAATATATATCAACTTTGATAAGCGTTTTCTTTAGACATAACTCAGCTAAACATATAACAACCATCTTCTTTCTCGGGAACATCAGAAATAAATAATGGCGGTGAAAAGATTTTTGGCTCAAAGTGAATTTGGGCGGTGAAAATGTTTGACCTTTGACATCAAAAAATTAAACGAATCCTAACCTCCTTCAAAACAGAAATAATTGAAAACAAGAATTATCACAGCACCATAGAAAAATTAAATGAATTACCAGAGTCTTTATATATATGGAGAATATGGAATTACATCAAAGTTTCTATTCTCAAAAATCTAGACTTTCTAATAAAATAGTTAGAAAGGTCAGGGGTCGAAAGGTACCGTTGTCATTTATCGTATGGTTCAATAAACAGCGATTGCACAAAAGTAAACAAGACGTGTGTCCGGTATGTCACGATTTCCACATGTTTCATTTGTGAAAATTGTAAGGCATGCTGCTATCTAGAAAGAAGGTTACTGCAGACGCTGATCCGTAATAGACTAAGTCTTGAATCCGTAGGTCTACTTTTTATCCACTTTGCCTAATTATCATTAAGGAATATACAGATGTTGTGCGATCTTTTACTTTAGGGTATTTAATAGGTACTTAAGAGTGAACTTTACTTTAGCAAATTTAAAATAAACATCTATAGCCGGTCATGAACTCATGTGTCCGAAACGAATTTACAAAAAATATGACCTGTTGGCGTTGGTAGCCGGTGCTACTGTCGCCTTGTACTACGGTATACCAGTCCTTCAGTCTCCTGTTTCACGCGGGAAAATCACACTGCGCGTCACCGCTGAAGTTATTATTTGTTATCGATGAACTTAGTATTAATTTTTTCACAAAAATGTAAATTTAATCGATCGTCTGATATAGAGGCCGGCCCGCGAAGCGGGTTAGAGGCCGGCGGGGCAACTTATCCTACTATTAGGGTAGCATCATGAATAATCATTGGTTCGATTAATTCATATTAGCGAACACGATAACAAATTGTCAATTCAGCGGTGACGCGCAGCGAGATTCGCTGATGTAGAAGAGTGGAGGCTGGACTGGGAGACTGAAGAACGTGTATTCGTTGGCGGTTTTTGAAAAAAATGTTAACAATTTTTTTGATTCGTTTCGAAAAAGTTCATGATAACCAAAATATGTGTTAACAGTTAACACACACGATTTTTACGTCAAATTTGCACTGAATTACATTTGCGCATATTTAATTAAATGCGCTAAACTTTTCTGTTCAAAATTTGGACGATTGAATGTACTAAAGTAAAAAAATCGCCAGATGTTGTATCATGCGCGGAGTGATGACGGAAAAACTTGTAATGTTACTACGAGCAAGTGTTATCAGTCCTCGCTATAGACAATAGGCCTATATAACATTTTGTTTACCACATTTGCCGTTTTTATTTGTTGTTGCTGTTTTTTTGTCACGCTTCAATGCTGTTTCTAACACAGACTAATAATTGGAGGATCACCGATCATTTATACCCAATAATATATTTTTCCTGTACATAATAGGTGAAAGCTTTTATTCATCTGTAATTCAAGTATGGATGAATGGGTTCACTGTAACCAATGTTTCCAGCGATTGACAAAAGGCTTGTTATTTTCCCTTACAAGTTGTGGACATATTTTCTGTTGCAATTGCGAAAAGAAAGGAACGAATCCGTGCCCAGTATGCAAAATTCCATGCAAGATCACCCCCCTCGATTCAAAGCTGGACTCAAACCTACAAGCATATTTTATGTCACCAGAACAAAAGTTGAAAAAGTTGATCGATGTCATGAATTTTCAGAAAAAGCATAGAATGAGACTTATGGAATACCAGCAGGGTAAGATAGCTCGTCAGAGAGAAATGCTACAAAAGACTGATAAGGTAATAAGTGCTCAGAATGAAGAGATCAAGAAGTTAAGGAATGAAAACAGACAATGTATAAAATATATACAATCATTGAAAGCTCACGAGTCAGGTCAGTATGGGAACCGACCAACAACACCAAATCAGATATATTCAATGCAAGGCAGTCCAGATACAATGTCCCCCAGATATGCTAGTCATTCGAGACAGGTGGCTAGAGGGTTAAATATAAGTGGTGGTGACAATGGTTTTGGCATTGTGACATCACTGAGCACACCACCTGCAGCAAAGAGTCACCTTAACTCTTGCAGGACCACCCCTCATTATAGAGACAGCAGAGCTACTCCCCTTTCTGGTCCCAAAAGGCTTTCAATGAGACCTAGACCAGTTGATGGTAAAATAGGAACCCCATCTCCTAGAACCCTGCAAGCTTTGAGAGGCAATGAAATGTCTGGTGATGCAAAACCCCATACTAGCCCCATGACTAGGCCAAAATCCAACCCCAATGACATCCCAAAGGCATACAACTTCATGCCAAGTGGATTTCGGACCCCTAATGTTCACCCAACTCCCCCCACCACCCCATCAATATTTAGTCGACCTATGAGTGCATGTCCTAGTCCTTTAGTGAAATTTGAACGTTCCAAGACCAAGTGGAATTGACAGAGAGGTAGAGAAAAGACAGAAAATGAGAAAAGAAAATATCAGATACAGAATAAGATTGGCTGGATTCCAGATTTTCAGATTAAACCTTGTGAATCCTTCTAGTATTTTCTGTTAAATCTTTCAGACCAGTACAAATTAACAATTTGTATCCCCCAATTGCAATTTAAATCTGCATACAGATTCATAATCTTGTTGTGACATTAATTGCATCATTTTATTGAAAATAACGTGTTATTCTCAGTTCGAATGCACTGTTCTTCAACATTTCAAATTTCAAAAGGCTTTTAATTAGTCTGAAAAACTTAACTTATAGCCAACGGTTGTTGACTCCGACTCTACTCTTTAAATTATTTCAGTTTGCCAAGATAGTTTTATACGGCCAATTAGGTCATTAGAGATTCAATAACAATGCATTTTGTTGCGTTTCTTAATGTATTCGATCTTACCAGAGATATAGATTTTCTGACTCCAACTCCACCCAATTAAAAATAACCAACACCAAGGGAGAATGTTCATTTTATGATGCAAAAAACTTCGCTATTAATATTCAGTAATTGCATATTTCGTTGCCTGTTTGCAGCAAATTTTATTATTAGAATTATGCTTTTTATTTTTGTGTAAAATTTATCGACAAATGTTTTGTTACCTTTTGTAAGATTTGTTTCAATCGTTCTGAAATAGCAATTTATTTTTGTTCTTTTCCTGTTTTAATTCCTTAGGTTAGTTTTTCAACATGAATATGATATTTAAGTTAACTATACTTGCGGCTGTGGTGTCCGTCGCTGCTTCAAGTGATGTCGAAAAGAAAGTAGCGAACGAGACTAAAAGTCCAATAGAGTTTTATCGAAACCTATTTCGGATGAAAAGAAAAGACCACATAATGGCGCTAGAGAACTTGTTACTGATGGATGACGTGGAAAAGCAGGCAAATTTGATCATCATCATGCTGCAGACAATTGTTAAGGTGAAGCAAGATGCAATATTGAATACATTGCTTAAAAGCAAAGCTATTTTGTCTGTGACTTAATTTTCTAACTTCGACTCCACCAATTATAACAAACTGAATAATAAGATATTTGATCTAAATGGACCTGATGCATTTAAAAAATGCAAAATGAAATTTGGTACTTGTGGGTTATATGCCGCCGTTTTTTCCACATGTCACAAGTATTTAATATGTCCACATTAAAATAAATTCAGTATTAGTTAGGAAGAAGGGTTAGGTAATAGATATTTTGGTAATATAATTTAGGAAACAATTAGTACATTTTTACATCATATTCGTGAAAAAGGAAAAAAATGGCGACAGATAACCCACAAGTACCAAAATATCTATAACTGCGCACGATAGCCCAATATAGTGTTTGTGATAATCTTTTAAATGACAATACAAAACGAATAAAACAAGTTCCTTGAAAAACGAGCCACAGGTTACTGAGTTAGCCCCGATTTCCGATCACTGATGGTATCACTACTCGCTAAATACTGGAGAATTTTAAACATCTTAACTCGGAGAGAATAAAAACAGAATAAAACAACGTAAATCTGTCTGCAGATTACTGACTTTTTGAAACTGGTTGACCCAACGGGTCCCAGAAAGTCTAGTTCAGTGTTTCTCAACCTTTTTTGATGCATTCCTCCCTTTCCCGCCCTTCATTCCCTCTTGTCTGCTTGTTTTAACTTCCAACTCAATGCAAGGTTTGCACTGTTTTGACCAATGTTAAAATATTGATTTAATGCGTCAGTGAAGTATTTTTTGAAGCCATCTACATGTATTTGTTGCTAAGATTTTGTTTCAAAATAAATTTATTTTGCATTTTTTAATAATTCTGTTCCATTGATTACTTTTACTCAGACCGTGGTTGGTGCAAAAGAAACCCTGATAAAAAATAACTACAATCCTGGCAACGCATTCCCGGAAAAGGAGGAAGTAAAAGACGCCCTCTCGATGGTGCTAGAGAACACGGCCCTTTTTACTGATTTAGTAGTGAGGTTCCCGTTCATTTCACGATTTCAACTTTCGAAAAACACGAAAGCGTGGAATGAAACAATAATTTGGGCGAAAGAAGTTTGTGAAAAAAGTGGGGTTTTCGTTGATGGGCATGAAAAAATTCTTCAAAGTTTGGGGCAGGAAATGGGGCTGGATGACCTTGACCCCAATTATCAGAACCCCTTCAAGAAGAAACCTGCAACGAACCCGCAAACATCAGAAGAAAGATTGAAAGAATATGAAGAGAAAAAAAGGAAAGAAAAGATGAAATCGAAGAAAAAGAAAAAACAGAGTGGACCTAAGTTGTCAAAGAAAGTGGAATTATAACACATTTTAACATTTTCTAGAAATGATCAAATTTGGTAAAAATTGAGTAGAATGAATTCTGATCGAATCCCTTTGGCAGCAACAAGTCACTGAGATATATTTGACAGTTATTTCCCATCTATCTTGGGCAATTGAGAGATTAGGAATAAAAAAGGTTACTGGGTCATTATTGGATCATGTAACTTGATCACATGCCTGTGACCATCAATTTTAGTATAAAATATTTTGAACTACGATAAATCTTCTTTCATATCGAATTTTTTCATTACATTTGTTGATATAAATAACTTTCAATATGTAACAATATATCCAAATTTCATGCAGATCCATTTTCCATGGTAACAAAATTTCATTTTTTGTGATTATTATTAACACCTGACATTTTAAGATACAAAATTTAGAAAATGTGGACGATATAGAAAAATATGGCATGACACTAAAACCAACAGAGTGGTTGTAACATTGCTATGTAGTGACAACTATAATATCAATTAATAACATGAAATATGAAAATAAGGTAAAAAACGTATATATATATAACTATAAGGTAAGAAGTGTAGGCAAGAGTAGGCAAATAAAACCATGCATCAGGGAGAAAAAAATCCAACTCCTAACTTCAGGAGGAACGCATTCATTGTTAGAAAGGGTGGGGAATCCTGCGCACCCGGTTGTCAACATTGCATCTTGCAATGTCATAAACCATACCCCTTTTATTCCAATTTATTACGGATTCATTCATATTTTTGTTTAAATAAGCCAATCTAGGGACAATTAAGTCCATTAGAGATTTTTTTGAATTATTACATTTTGTGACGAAAATAAGGAAGGAACAACTGGTGTATCAATTTGCAATTTTTGGACACATTAGCATTGTGGTTCCACTGTATTAGCATTTACATATTTTGCATCATTGTATTTATATTGGCTGTAGTATGAGTAGCATGTAGGAATTATATATCAATAAGTAGTTTTTTTGTGTCATTTATTGTTCAAATTTCAATATCAAATTCAAAATATGTAATTTATTGGTCAAAATCATATACATTTCAAGCATTGTGGTACAATTATATTGATTTAATTACAATACTGTGAAACAGTTTTCAATCTAAAATATATTTATAGGGTATTTGATATCTTTTTCTAACAGTTTATTGCCAACAAATCGATTTAATGTTTGAGTTTTACCTAAAAGTACCCAGAAGCAAAAAAATGTGGTACTGGACACGGAAGAAATAACACCGTCATGACCTGAAAACTCCATTTCAATCATATTAAAATTTACATCGAATTTAAATATATTCCAAGAGATAAATATTGCTTTATACATTGTGTAACTTATGTCATGTATACTTTGAAGCGTAGTTTCTTTTACAAGGAACATTTTTATTTCTTTTGGGTGACAATTATGCATATAATTTACCAATCAATGATATTACTCAGTACAGCTCAATCTGATTTTCTATTGTTGGTGTTTTGGGTACAGTACCACAATTGATCGTTAAATAAATTTTTTACTTATTCAGATCTACATAATTAATAACACAAGTAATTAGTTTAAGTACTACAGGTATAATCTGCAATGTCCCTTTCCAACTGGGTACACGATGAAATCTGTAAGCTTCTGGGACCAGAAACCCCACGAGCCTACAGCCAATATGTTTTGGAAATCAAGGATCCAGCTGATGTTAAAGAATACCTCACACAAATTGCGAGTGAAGACATTAACGCTGCTCAAATCGTCGAATTCGTTGATTTATTAACGGCAAAACGAAGCGTAGTCCAAGGGAATGTGACAGTCTATAAAAAGAAAGATGATTTTTCTAGCGGATCGCAGTCAGTGCGGTCGAAAAAGAAAAAAGATCAGAAAAAAACACTGACTTTAGATGATTTGGATTCCGGGCCTGACGTAAAAACGCCGATTGATACTGTAAAACAAGTTTCACCAAAAAAGAAAACCAACTACGTGTCTCTGTATGGAAAGGGAGGAGAAGATCGAATGCAAGCAGTCAGACTGCCCGGCAGACATCCATGCGAGTGTCAAGCACAAAAACACAAGTGAATGCAATTTTTTTTTTGATTAAAATTATATTCTTACCATATTAGTTGGTACAATAATTCCTCCACTCCAACCAAGTAAAAATTGTAAGCTCTGTCTCCACCTAGTTGGAGAAGATGACCGGACAAGGTTAGGGTTTTCTTCCCAAGGGATTCAAATAACTTATTTCAGCATTTTTTTAAACAAAAAAAAACAACGTTTTGACCAAAAAAAAATATTTGTTGAAGTAGTTAATCTGTTAAATTTGGTGGAAAATATTTTGTTTTCAACTCCAATATCCAACTTAACTTTTCAACTGTAATACTTACACCTCCCAAAACTGTCTTAGTCCATTCTGAAGCAATATTTTTTGGGGGGCATTTTGGGTGAAGATTTCAAATTTTTGATTTTACCCATGTCATGAATTTCAAGGATATTGGATGTAGGGTAGGGGTCCGTACTAAAGTTGGGCGGAATTCCGAATATTACGGAATTACGGAATTGAATTTGTAGCGGAATTCGGCGCAACTCAATACTGCGGTATAAGGAATTTTCAAACATTTTCAAACCTTCTTATGACATAATTATGATGCAATAGTTCTTATTATAACTCTTCATTGATAAAATATTTTTACCATAAATATTGGATATTCTAATGAACAGTTAAACGAGTATTTCATGGTAAGTTAGTGTTGATGGTATTATAATTTAGCGATCTCATATGGTATAGTTTCTAGGGATGGGACAAAACGAGTCCGAGTACTCATACGGGTCTTGGCATTTTTCGAGGACTTAATAATTACAGGATTCTCGGTACTTTGTCACAAAAGATTGCACTGGTTACAAAAAGGATTGTAACTAAAGGACCAAAACAGTTTCAATCAAAATCCACTAGATCGAGTGACAAAAAGCTAAATTATCAACACTTTCCTCGTGCCAGGAATATCATTCCGTTGTGATGAACAACTCTACCCAGTGGAATTTAATAAAACGTGGAAAAACTACAAAACTAGAAAAAAATCCTGCAAAGCCCGCTTTAAAGTAAAGTTCTTTACTATCAGTCATTCGATATGACGCTGTTTTTTTTTCTTCTGAATTTAATATAGTACGGCAGAATATCGCATTTTGTGGATGGACTCGTCCCATTCCTAATAGTTTCCCTTCAGTTTTTGTTATCGTAAAGCGTATGAACTGGCTATGGTGTAGAATCAAATTGAAAAATTGAAAATGATCTTTTCCACAAAATTAATTGAAATAGATGTAACGATTTTGATTAGGAAAGCGTCATGAAAATATATCAACTCGAGTAAAAACGATTGCGCCATACGTGTGTTACACGCCGTACATGTTTAAATTGCTTGTATAAATATTCTCATTGTCACAATCTAATCAAAATTTCAATGTTAACGTGAAAATATTTAAACTTTCACAACCGCGAATGATATACGTTGGAGATATATACTAGAAACAATAAATAACGCTTCATGACGTCATCACGCGGAATTACGTAATTACGGAATTTTTCTCACGGAATTACGGTACGGAACTAAAGTCAATTCCGCCCAAATCTAGTCCGTACTGATTTGATGTATTGTAAAAACCAAGACAGTCCAGTCCAAGTAGTTTATTTTCCAGATACAGATGAAGACACACCCGGACGGCATATAAATTATAATGATTTATATTTGGGTTTTTAAGAGTTTAAATAAAAAATCCTTATTCATTCATCAGGTTGATCAACAACTGCTTAGGATGTGGTCGGGTTGTTTGTCAACAAGAAGGTTCAGGTCCTTGCTTGTTCTGTGGGAAGTTAGTCTGTACGCCGGAGGAGAAGAAGATTCTTGCGAAAGAGTCGAACAAGAGCGAGAAGCTGCTCAAGAAGTTGTCAACGATTGAAGGAGGAGGATCTCTTGCAAATGATGAAGGTAATTTCTACTCGGATCTTATTCTCCTGTCTATATATTATTCAGTTGCCATATTTTCTATAATGACCACTGTTTTCAAAATTTTGTATTTTAAGATGATGAAAAATAAAAATCTATCCATCTCTGCTTGTCAAAGTTCATCTGCTCATGATTAAAATTGGGCAATTTTAACAATACATCAACAAGATAAATTAACCAGTATATGTATCTTAATTATCATCCTATATGGCCTAGAAACATCTTTGAAATCAGTTTAAGTTAAAAAAAAATTTGGGCAGTAGAAACCTGTTTCCCTTGCTAGAAGAAGCAACCCTCCGTTTCCTCACTTAGATAGATAGATAAATAGATAGAATTTTTAATTCAAAATTTTAAAAACAGCGATTCAGTATAGAAAAATATGGTATGACACTAAAACCCTCAACCCCTCATTTCCTCAATTGTTTTAGCTGTGTCCGTGGTAATACAGTAAAATGGGAAGTTGTGTTTTGGATTAGGTTAGGTTTAGATTAACCCCACACTTCCTTATTTGACCACTTCCAATTTTGACACATCTTCTTCATATATCTAACATATATTATCTTTACAGCGGAAAGCAAAGGCCTTAAAACTGCTCAGGAATATAAGAATCGTTTGTTGGAATATGATCGGACTTATGTGCAGAGGACGAAAGTAATAGACGATGAATCTGACTTCTATTCAGCGGAGAATGTATGGCTGAGTTCAAAGGAGAGAGAAGTCATGCAAAAGAGAGAAAAAGAAATGAGAGAAATACGATTCGGATCTCGACTAAATAGAAAAGTAAGTTCAGTTGTTAGATAGATAGATAGAATTCTTATTTTTCATTTTAAAAAACAAAATTCAGAAAACAACGTTCAGTATAGAAAAATATGGCATGACACTAAAACCAACTGAATGGTTAATGACGTTGCAAGATGCACTGTAGTGACAATCATGACTATTAATAATTACAAAAAATATGGAAAGAAAAATGATTATTTAGATAAGGTGAGAAGTGTGCGGGAAAAAAGGAACCCACTCACAGTTTCGATGAGACCGCATTTAATAATAGAAATGGATATCAAAAGGTTCCGCAGCAAAAGTAGTTTGGGAACCACTGAGCTAGACAAATAGAAATTTTTAATTGGATTCATCACCCATCCTAAATAGATGTTAAATCTCTCTACAGGTCACCCTGGATTTTGCTGGCAGAAGAGTGATAGATGAAGATCAAATGCCTTCAGATCTTCCTCCTGTAGAGATTCTTTCTCTTGAGGAGGAAAAACCATCTGTCAATCCCACAATTCAGGACATTTTCCCTGAACTTACGATGCCAAAATTAGTCGGGAAGGAGAACAAGAATCCGGTTAAAAAGGCATCCAAAGGGGAGGATTCAAATCTGAGGAAGAGTAAGAACAGACTCCAGGATAAAGAGCTTCAGAAGATGTCGGATTCTGGGATGTGTTTGAGCATGCATCAGCCGTGGGC
>JAUELA010000799.1:0-12230 GCA_031471845.1 Boltenia villosa | reverse complement strand
ACAAACCTAATAAAACAGGTTTCTTAAAACAGTGCCACGGCTTAACGAAAGAAAATTTCGGAACTGGATGACCCAGCCGGTCACGGGTAGTCTAGTTTAACCTAAAAACGGGAAAACACTGTAATGTATGTGTCACCTTGTATAATACAAGGTTCAATAAAGACATTTAATGCAAGACAGAATACATAGCATACCATCCTTAGCGACATCAATACTACAATGACCATTAATACATGCTACGCAATAAGTGGATTATTACTGCCTCTAGTGGCATCTTATCAGCATTCATGAAATTTGAAATTCCTACAATTTCTCTTATTTTTTAGTAATACAAGATATGCAGAAGCTGGAGATGACGGCGAGTGAGGAAACGAGCGCACGAGTGGAAGAATTGGAAGGTAGATAGACAATTTTCATAATTCAACTGCGACGTATAGTGTGCAAATTCAAAAAGAATCGCAATTTTTTTTTATGTTTATTCATTTTACCTAAAAGGGTAAAATACCGTTTTACCTCACTTAATAACGTTATAAAAATCTTCCCGATAAATTGGATAAGCAGTTTCGATTGGGCAAGGATTCCACTTATATTCTTGATGTGTAAATTGAATCGAAATTTGCGTTATTACTTCAAAACAATACAACGCCGCCAGGGTTGTGTTGACCATTTCCCTGGCCTGAAGGTTTATAGATACGCTCGCTATTTGGTCATTTGCTACGTAACTACGAAAATGGAATATTAATTGGTTTATTTAGATCTCCGCCTGTATCGAGAAAATATCGGTAATTACATTAAAAGCGACATAATTTTCGTTAAAACTTAGATGTATAAAAATGGATGTTTGAGTGGCGTGACCCAAACACACTGACATTTATGGTTGAATAAAGTCTTCTGACCTCATAGCGCGAGCGCAATCCTCTTTTTTCTTTATAAATCCAGACATTTGTTCTTCTAAAAATATATTTATTGCTCTGACTGGTCCCAATTTCCCATGGGAATGAACACATCACCCCATTACTCGTATCGACAAGTACTCGTCACACAGTGTCACAAAATTACATTACATCGTGACAGTAACATCTAGTTCAGTTACTTCATTCGTTTTATAAATATGCAAGCGCTAACATCACGGGATTCCAAGAGGCTCCATGTGGATTTACGTTATACTGGAGGTAAACTAAATAAACAGAAACGCCGTTTTGACGTTTGTTTTGCAATAAGAACAATAGTTTTATGGATAAGCGTGGGCGCGTCTCCCTGTTATGTTAAAAAGTTCTGTTATGGTCTATTGCTTCAAGAAAATATGGTTATGAATGAACAATCCTAAAAAAATTAACAATAATTGGCTAGTGGGAACACCAACTGTGACGTCATAATTCAGAGCAGTCAGACATATTGGAGAATTCTGATGCATTTTTTGTTAAAATTCTTTCTTTCTTCTTACAGTTCGATCTCAAAACCTGATGAGCGAATCCAAGTTCGCTGATGCTATTCCGATACTGGAGGAACTTCTTCCTCTGCCTTGGCATTATGAACTAAACACTCGACTAATGAAAGTAGAATGCTTTCTCATGATCGAAAGAAATGAGAAAGCGAATGCCGATATAAATGACATTAACACGAGAATGATGAAGTCGCCAAGACTCGATATAGGTGACGTCAACGAATTAGTCGATTATTACAAGGAGTATTCGCTTCATATTCGAGCAATTATCTTACTTTCGAACTTGAGTAAATTATATAGGTTGGACGCCTCGCCCAATGAGGCAGTTGTGGGGATTCAGTCATGTTCGGATACATCTTCCCGTGCCATTCGAGCGATGGTGAAGGAGGGGGGTTTGTTGCGAGAGGTAGCATCAAAACTGGGCATATCATCGATGCAAGATATGTTAGCAGATGTGCGTACGTGTGTAGGTGCAGATGCAGATGTGAAAGTGGATTGTGAAGCGTGGTGTTTGAATCATTTTGGTGGATGTCATGAAAAGATGGATGAGCTGGATGAATCTATTTTATGCTATAACAATGGTCTTAGTGTTTTGAAACAACAGTTTGATTTGAATTCATCTAACTATCAGATCTTTGGTATTTTGTTAAATAACATTGGCAATGTGAAAGTTATGATGAAAGAATATAATGAAGCTGAATCATTTTATTTACAATCGATCCAAGCAAAAGAACAAGCATTAGATTATAGCGATGTGTGTCGGCGACAGAAAAGTATTTCACGAACAGAAAGACGCCTGACACGAATTCGCGATGTAATGAAGAAGCAATAGTTTTCATAATTTTATAATCCCCACTAACGCGATCAATCCACCTTGTTCAATATGTGATAAAGATCATCATGCAATTATATTAGAAGGATTTATTCTATCAAGTTGGTTTTAACTCAATTTTCATTAGATTTTAGATGTTTATGATATTTGTTTAATTTGTTTTCAATTTAAATTTCTCCGCATATATCATTGAAACCAAATACTGTTTTCTATGTTTATTTATGTAACTTAATTCTTTTCACTTGTCAATTTTATTGCTAGTCTGAAAATGTTCTCTTAAGAAATTATTATCATTTCTCAAAATTGTTTTCGAAATTCATACGAATCTGTGACGTTTTTATTTCTTTCACTTGAATGATTAAGGTTCGTTTGAAAACCAAATCTCAATATGCATTTGAATAATATTGTTATTTTATTTTTTCTAGCATTTTGTTACTACCATGATGGTATTTCATGGTAGTCAGGCACATTTCCTACTCGCCAAATACTTTGGATATCGTTTGTATTGCCATTTTTTTCAATTTTATTGCTAGTAAGCTGCTTCAGTGTAATATGGGATTTGAAACACTTCAGCTATAACTTATTGGTCGAGGCACGAATATTCAAGCTTTAGATTCATATTATTCCATTCTAATAACAAAAAATTAAAAATGAGTATCACTGGATTTGTTAAGATCACATTTTCTTTGTACCTTTATCATAAATACGTCGATTTGATTCCAAATTCCGTTGATTTCTGCATTTTTCTTAAATTCCTTCATTTTTTTCAATTTCTTTCATGTTCAATAGTTGTTTGATGTTTTAACATTGATTTTCATAATAATCACAATGCCGCAAAGGCCATTTGGGCTTCACATCCATAGTTCTGATGATGTAATATGCTAGTATGACGTCACATGGTCTACAGTAGATTATCTTGTATTCTCTTATTGACATTCTTGAAAAAGATTGGTTTGCTTGTTTTAAATCCACTTATATGTTTTCCAATTCGATTTCATTTGAATATTTCCATCTGTAGTTGGTATATTTCATTGCAAATGAACCATTACCGAATGTTTTCTATTACCTAGCTTAACTTTAATTTAATTGCTTTGTAAAATACATTTCATGCTGACGTCTGAAGAACTTTTTTATTCCATCTGTAAGATGGACGAATAATGTTTGATGTGCAAAAAGCTTAACTTCATAACAATATTGTAGTGGTTGGCGCAGGCATTTGAATACCATGGAATTGATTACAATTCTTTTCTCTCTACCATTCACAACTAATAAATTGTTTGAATAGCAATAAAAGATTTTATTGATTTGAAACATAGGACGCCACGTTCTGGAAAAAGTATGTGAAACGATGTTATAAATATAAGCATGTGTAACGTGTCAGATTACAGAGAATATTGACCAATGGGGTGTCGGCGTTTACTTGGAGTGAAATGTTGAAATGTAAAAATTGAAATTCATATTTATTTTTAGCATTTTGATTTTTGTGAATGTTTCTTTGGGTCTTTCCTCCACACTTGTCGTCCTGTCGTTCGGTTACAATGTGGCGAACAGTGTACAACCAGGCGTTCACTGCGTAATCGCACCATCGATCATCAATCAATTTTTTATTTTGTCGTCCAAAAAGATACAAAAACATATTACAAAAACATAAAAATGCATTAGGTAATTTAAGCAAGAAAATTAATATAATAAATAATACACAGTGAATTAAAAAAGGGATCTTTTGGATGTGACAGGGGTTGCGAAGGACCAAGGGTCATCTAGACAGCAACACCTCAGAAAATATTAGAAGATTGAGATGAAAATAAGGAAATAATTAAAATAAACAGAGAGGAAATAAGGAATGGGAAATGGATAAATCATAAGAGTAATAAATATACAGCGAATGTATTATTTGTATGAATCAGTACAAGCGATAAGGACGAAAATAAACAGAGAGGAAATAAGGAATGGGAAATGGATAAATCATAAGAGTAATAAATATACAGCGAATGTATTATTTGTATGAATCAGTACAAGCGATAAGGACGAAAATATGATATAAAGCAATTTTTTTCAAATGAAACAGACATGTGTTTAATAGTGATGGTGTCAACCAGATGGAATGATATACTACTAATAATTATTAATAAGACGTCTACGAAAAGTTTTAATAAAGCAACCAAAAGAGAGCTCCTTTACATGTTTTGAAATATCATTCCAGTACAAGCGAGCTAGCAAATTGCGGCTTGCTTCTCGACATTATATGTTTGGGGGATGAAAACTTTACAAAAATGTGACGTATATATGTTTGTAAATCATATGATGACTGATTTCAGGCTCGTACATGTGTTATCTATCGTTCCCGCACACACAGGCTAAATATGAAAAAAAAACTCAGATCCAATATTTTTTTTGTAAATTGACCACTAGCTCCTGACTTGTCGA
Organism: Boltenia villosa; assembly: GCA_031471845.1. Classification (NCBI taxonomy): domain Eukaryota; kingdom Metazoa; phylum Chordata; class Ascidiacea; order Stolidobranchia; family Pyuridae; genus Boltenia; species Boltenia villosa. The sequence goes on along the minus strand of JAUELA010000799.1, from coordinate 7,527 downwards.
TAAGTAAAAGAGCAAATACTTTACTCGTTTCCAAAGCTGCTGATATAAGCTTTCAAGAAATACTCGAATGAACGCTCTGTGGTGTATATAACGGCTTTGAGAAAAATAGTAGTGAACCAGGTACAAAAGCGAAAAAACGTCCACGCACTGAGGAACTTTTTTGCGGCCCATCTGAAATAGCTTCGCTTCTCGATCACAAGAAATGATTTTGCGTATTAGACCCTCAAGCTAGAATAACTTGACAGTGTATTGCAATCGGATTTCTTCCCTTTTTTCTTCCGATTCACATCTGATATCTCCCGCCCTACGCAACTTACATACCTCAAATTTTCAACAATGTTCAAACATCAACAGCTGTTCCTAAGGAGCATAATACGGCCACTGGGGAGAAAAACGTCAAAATCTTTAAAAATCTTCTTCTCATGAACGACCCAACGCTTGACCATGAAACTTGGCACACCTAGTGAGGTAACTTTGGGGATCACTGCTATAAATTATTCTCAAGGAGCACGCAAGCGGGCAGCGATAAAAAGAAGTAATAAGAAGAGCGCACCTTAAAAAAATTCGAAAATACAGGATGTTAATACTAAAACCATGAAGTGGTAATACATATTTTCAGAATGTTGTAAGGATCCCCTACACATCTCCGTGGCCCTCTTCAGGTTAAATGCATCAATTGGGCTCAAAATTGAACTACTAAAATCCTGACTGCTTGACTGGCTTGACTAAATTGTTCCCAAAAAAAATCTTATCACATTTCAAAGACTGACAGTCATAAATCTAAATTCATTCCCATGTTTATTGAATCAGTTATGGTAAGGTTAGGAGGAAGGGTAAGTATTAAATGTTTATATTTTTGTATTTTATTTATCTCTATTCTGATGAAGTCAAGCCAGTCATAATTCGAGAGCAATGAATCTTTCGGAGAGTAATCACCATTATTGGTAAGAGATCGCTCTTGTTATCAAGTATTTTAGTATCGTATCCATTGTGTTGTGCAGAACCGGATTTATCAATATGCTAAGGTAGGCCGAAGGCTAGAGTCCTAGTGTGAAGTAGGGTATAATTTATAAAAATTAACCCCGAATTATTATAAATAAATTAAACAAAAATTATGTTGCTTCTTATAAAATTAGTATTACTGTGTTATTGTTTCGATCAATATGGAGATTTCGAAAACATGTACTTTTCAAGAGCAAAACTGAAACTCTCCAGAAATTGTGATTATTTTTAATAAACTTCATCAAAGTCGACAAAAATATCGCGCGCCTTCGGAGCGCTTAACTTTCTATTGACTTGCTCAAACCCTTCCAATCACATATTATGTCCTTTACACAAGGAATTTTGAATGCGAGGGGCCTCACTAGAGGTATAGATTAGAGACCTCTCTTCCCCTAAATCCGGTCCTGTTTACAACGATTGCCAAATACCAGCAACACAAGCACCAATCAGAGCGAGGTAAGTTTGAATTTTGTAAGGTTTTACTGAATCCTGACATTTGGACTATTTGTAAGAAGAATTATCATCATGAATGATGAATAAATAATGTTGCTCATGGTTGGACAAACTACGGCCCGTTACGGTAAATGTGCGGCCCGCGAACTTCATCGCAAGGCGAAGTCAATTTATGTGGTCCAATGAGATTTCGCAGGTATGTTGCAAACGCAAACACATTTGCATGAATAATAATTGCGTTTTTGTATGAAAATAACATTTAATAAACATAGTTTTTGTTGAATGCGGCCTGCAAGAGATTCACAGATGCTCCATGCGGCCTGCGGAGGAAAAAAGTTTGGCCACCCCTGATGTAGCTCTACCGTTCTCTCACCAAAATAAAATAAATGGGTCAATTTTACTGTCATTTTGTGATCTATAGTTCTAGTTAAACAGCAACTCCGATATTTGTTTGTTTTCCTTCTGGTCAAGAATGTACAGACATCCATTGACAGCTCCAGAAGGCATGAACGACGTCTACATACTTATCATGTCTATTCATCGGAGGCCGTTGGTGAACAGCCAGCGGCGTTTTACATGAAGGATTGATTGATTACTTTATTCTAGAAATGACTGGGGTCTTGCATTTCTAGAATCGCATTTCTTCAGTGACAGATCAGCATTATGCTAACTATAAGAAACGTTTCATATGCTCTGTTTGGAAGCTTGTTTAACAGGGATTTTTTTGATTAATGTATAATATTTTCCCTCGCATTCACCGGAAAACCGTAGCGGGCTTATTCACATGATGCGATCATGCCGACTTGCGAGCGTGAAACAAACTACATATAATGAAGTGAGGTGATCAACAAGCGTGCAACATCGATTAGGTGCTGAATAAATCTGTGAAGGTGAAGCCGAGATTCGAACCCAGAACCTGTAGGTGAGCATAGATGACTAGCCGGCGGCTTAACCCGTTCGGCCACCGGGCAATCGGATCAGGGTCTGCAATATACTCACCAAGTTACATAATTTCGACGCAAGGTTTAATTAAGAAAAATACAAAATAAATGAATGCTCGAAGTGAGCGTCTGGTTAAATCACCTATAGCGATGATTATTACAGAGCGACATTACGATAAATTAATGGGAAGGAAAACAGTCCGAAATCAAATCATCCTGGATCTTCAAGCAAAACATATCTAATGTAATCTCCACACTTGACAGTCTATCGTTAATGCGCGAAATTCTAGTTGTCATTTAGAATAGTGAAAACTAGTTCATAGTGGGGACAGTTGTTTGAGGTCAGATGAGTATATACATTTTGCTACAACGCTATTACCTCGTGACACTATGTTGTACATGTTATTGGAGAAGATTCAAGGTTGCACGACACTACTATTTACATCTATGTAGTTTGCATAGGGCCGAGAATATTGCAATTTTTATGAGGGCAAAGTAAAAAAAAAATGAAATGAAAAGTCAGTTGTAAAATCAGTCGGCAAACCAAGTTCCATTGTCCTGCTTTGATTTTTAAATTTCAATCCCCAATTTTTGACTAAACCATGCTCTTTAGAAGCATCTCCTTTGCAAGCTTTAAAGAGACTAACGACCTCATTAGGTGTGCGAAGTTTCATGGTCAAGCGTTAGGTCGTTCGTGAGCAGAAGATTTTTTAATTTTGACCTTTTTCTCCCCAGTGGCCGTATTACGATATTTAGCCTCACTATATTAAATCAGCGTGAAGCGCCGCGGTTGTTTTTTATTGTTGGAAATTTGAAGTGTGTGGTTTGTGTAGGTCCGTATAGATATTAGATGTTATGTTATAACGAAGAAAAAAAAGAAGAATACTGCTGATTTCAATATGCTGCCAAGTGTCAACTCATTATAGCTTGACAGTCTAATAACCGCTAATGCGGTAATCAGTTGAATGATTGACATTCTAACAACTTATGATAAAAACGCTCTAATTGGCTCCATTGCACGCCTTTGATAAGAATTTAGCGGTCGAGTATTGTTTATCACTGGAGATGACTGTCTCGGTATGATTAATACCCTGTGTGTCGCGAACAAAACGAATTTTTAATCGGTAATTTTTCAATCAATTTTTAATTTAATATATAATTACCCAGATTTATCAATAATATATTATTCATTGCCGAATTCAGACATAACGTAGCGTACCAGGGTCAATAGGGAGTTCATATTTCGGCTTATTAGCAATTTATTAGCAAAGTTGAAGAATTTCTATGGAAATTGAAATCTTTATGATGTATTTTTGATTTTCAAAAGGGAAACAAGTGGTCATACAGCCAGTTTGCAAATTCAATATCTGATCGAAATCGAATCTCACCTATAAACCTAATTTCGAGCTTCCAGGTCATCCTGATAATCGAAACACACATGCACGTGTTTAAATTTTTTCCTTTTCTTCTTGTTATCACTATCAGACGTGCTTGTTCTAACAGGAGTCAATGGGAAAAGATGGCAAACATGAACTCACGACACTGGAAATATATTATCGCGTAAAATAATAGAGCTAACTTTATACTTCATTTGCAATTTTTAAAATGATGTGTCGCGTCAAATTGCATTGTGAAAAAGTGTGTCGCCAACTGAAAAGTTTGGAAACCTCTGCTCTACAGGATCAATGAAATTGTTGGCGCATCTGCATCCGTGTGGTTCATGATATTACATCAAGTAAATGTTTTTGTTGTTTGTTTGTTTCATGTAGAAGTAGCTTTAATAAGTTTCTGACAACATCTTAAAACTCACTAATTAATAAGCTGGCAACAATTAGATCTTAATTGGCTACAGAAAGTCGAGGAAAATAGGCAACCTCAAGATGAGCAAAATCATTCTTCCCGGGTTTCCCAAAACTGGAACAAAGACAATGACAGAAGCCTTGAGAATACTAGGCTACAAAGTTTATGATTTTGATAATCATTGCTACGAGCTGGTTAAAGACTGGATTCGGATTTATGAAAAAGGAGGAACATCCGAAGACTTCAGGAGGATGTACAAAGATGTAGATGCAGCCAGTGATTTACCTGCTTCTTATTATTGGCAGGAGATGTTCGAAGCCTTCCCAGATGCAAAGGTAATATTTTGAAGGACTGGCTCATTAACACGGATGTTTTAGCACTAGCGGTGGATATCTTAATGACGTACTTTGTTGTGCACTGATGTATAACACCACAGTAACAAACAATGTTACTTATATCAGTTGTAGGATTACTGGATTCCGTAAATTTGGCCGATAGTCGCAGAAAGGACATTTGGCCAATTTTTTTTTTGATTTTTTTTTCTCGAAAAATTAACCTTGTAATTTTAACCCTGAACGAAGCTAACACTGACCCTAACCTTAACCCCAACCCAACGCTAATCCTAACCCTAACTCTTACCCTGAAGCCTAACTCTAAGCATAAGATATGATTTTTGAATGCTGGCCAAATGTTCACCCCCGCAACTATTGGCCTAATGTCCGTTGGTCAAATGTCCGGATACCCCGAACACCATATCCGATGTCGTGCGCTTCCATGTCTGGTAACTTGTAACAGGAGCAATTTTGAATATTAAAAAAAAAGAATAAACAAATGAAATGACGAAAACTTTTTTTTTCAGATTATCCTGACAACGAAATCAAGCGACGAAGCTTGGCTTCGAAGTTGGTTGAAACAGATGAAAAATGGCGCCGACAATAAACTTCTGCGCCGAATGCTTCTTTTTACATGCACTGGATATCGTTTCATGAAAATGATCAAGCTGATAGGTGAGTAATAAAGATGGACATGCTTCGGAGTATTCGAACTTGATCGATTAGTTATCACAATGGATACAGTCAGGCCCGGCGAGAGGGGGTGTAGATGGGTGGGGCCCCGGGCCAATGGGTAATCAGGGGGACCCTAAATAAGGCTTCAAAAATAGAATAATAGCTGGTACGTCGGATAGTTATAGAATATTTATTATTATCAAATTTATTATTTATTTTAACATTACATGAAAGACATTATATCTCGGACTGATTTCAGCACACAAATTAGAAAGACTGATTCGGCTTGGAGGCAAATTATTCTAGAATGACAGAGCAATCATATCACTTGTAGAGGCGGTTAGAAAATAGTTCCCATTGCCACAAGCCCCCATACTATTATCATGAACGAAATTTAGATTTGATTCGGACACAAAATAATCTTCTTGTATTTCAAAGGACGCGTCGTATTCGGCACACGTTGGGGACCCCCGTGGGGGGTTGCTCCTGTTGAAAACTTCGAACTCCACAAAAGACGATACAGAGAACATACTGAGAGGGTTTTGCAGGTTGGTGACGTATATTTTGATTTAATAACATGAGTGCAGTGATGTAGAGCTGAATGGAACGCTGTTTGCTTTGAAATATTGTTGAAATTGCTGATTTGATGGTGTATTCCTCACCACAACTTCTCTTATCAGTGCGCCGTAATGTCACGCGAACCGCCCGCCTGAACACTGTTGGCTGTCCGGTGGTGGCCGTCGGCTGGTCATCTATGCTTCACCTAAAGGTCCTGGGTTCATATCTCTACTTCACCTGCAAAGATATATTCAGAACCTACACGATGTTGCACGCTTGTTGATCACCTCACTTCAATATATACCGTGTTCACCCTTGAGCCTTGACGTGAGTAAGTGACTGGGGACGCTGAACTCCTCGCCGGTACAAAGCGGTTTCACGGGTTTCCTTGGTCACGGGTTTCCTCCGCTATCCAAGTTCAGCATGCTCGCAAGCCAGCATGGTCGCATCATGCGTCCATGTATAAGCCCGCTACGGCTTTGCGGTGAATGGAGGATAATTAAAATAAAATATAATATTATATTTTACCAAATCTACTTAATTGTATGTTTCAGAAAGCTCCAAAAGACAAGCTCCTTGTCTATAATTTGAGTGAGGGCTGGGAACCTCTGTGCAAGTTCTTGGGCAAAGAAATTCCTGATGTTCCATTTCCTTACAAAAACAAGGAAGGAACGGTGCTTAATGAAGCTGCAGTTAGTCCTATGTTCGTCCGAATGTACCTGGAATTGCAAATATTCTATGCCGTAGTTTGTGTATTGCTTGGTTTAATCATATATGGCATGTTGGGAATATTTTACGTGTGATTTCAATGGACATTAGTCAATAATAAATTCAGTTATAGAATATATCAAGAGTTGTGGAATGTCGTTCAGCAAGCTGTTTATGGATGCTCAAACAAGAATTCTAAATTCGTAAATACTATAACGCATGTTCTCGTTTATGCACAAATAATTAATATATCACTGTAGATATGTAGATGGATAGAATTTTATTTTTCATCATTTTAAAATAAAATTCGGAAAATAGTGGTCAGTATAGAAAAATATGGCATGTCAGTAAAACCGACTGAATGGTTTATGACATCGCAAGATGCAATGTAGTGACAACCATAACTATTGATTACAAAATTACAAAAAATTGGGAACTTTTTAAAAATTTATATAAGGTGAGAAGTATGAAGAGTAGGCACATAAAACCCCGCGTCGGGAATGGGTCTATAGACAGAAATGTAATAATAACAAAATAATAAATAAAATAATCAATGATATAAAAATAAAATGTAAAAGAAAACAAATCAATAATATGGGATTGTGCTAATAAGCGATGGTACAATAAATAATGTCGACCATTTACATATAAGTCACGATAATAAGGCTATATATCGCATTTCATCGATTGTAAGGCGCACCTTAATTTTATAGAAAACTATTTTGATGTGCAATAATGGATCAAATTGGACGGAATACAGTAACAACTCTTTACGTACCGTCCTTCGAACATACAAGCAAAGATTCCTGGTATTACAATTATATATATATCCCACAATAGAATAACAAGAGCGGCGGTCAGGACCCCGTTTTTAGACATTTAGCCTATATGGGAAAATAATGTCTCGATAAAAATACGGTACGTTATAGCAGATTATTGAAGGGTAATATCTTTTGATACAATTGACCACGGAATCTTACTAAAGAAATTGCATCACTATGGTGTGAGAGGAATTCCTCTCAATTGGTTCAAATGCTACTTGAACGGCCGCAAACAAC
>JAUELA010000688.1:0-12231 GCA_031471845.1 Boltenia villosa | reverse complement strand
AATGTCATAAAACTCTTACGAATATCCAGCGACATCTTCGTGTACAGTCGATGCTGCTGAACTTTCTTGACCGAGTAGTTGATGCTGGAGATCCCGCTTGGGTCGGATTGAGGGGGAAGAATGTTCTTGTCATCGAATCGTTTTGTGTCGGTTCTGCTGGAATTAGATATAATGATGAAGTTCATTGACTGTGTATCACCAACTATAATTTGTATTATTCCAAAATTAAAGAGGTTTTCATTCCTCTACCTGGTCGATAAAATGAAATGAAACGCGTTTTGAGCTAACCAGAATATCTTTATATGGAGGATGAAAACCCCTAGAGCGGCCGTGCACATGCATATTAAGTTAGGTAATCATAATTCAACTTATTTAAATTTTCCAATCTGCACTGGGAAAATATTCATTCTCGATTCATTTGAAAGATGATAAAAAATATTACAACTCAATACAATTTACAATTTAAAATGGCCACTATTGTTTGATTACCCAGCCATAAACTTGAAATAACATACTCACTGGCGGCCGTTAGTGAAAATAAAGTCTGTATTGCGCCGGCAATAGCGAAAAGGTTGTGCACCCCTGTTTTAGAGTAAGGCCCACCCTGATGCCAGCTAAACACAATATCCCCTTCAATACTCATTATTGTGAGGTACGAGTGACGACTTTAACTTATTACAATTCTTATCCGAACTTATTTTCCGAAAGTAAGATCCAAAGGAGTCATTTTTAAAAGAACTGCGAAGATAATGTATGGAGTTGATATTGACAATATTATAAATATATATATATATATGTGTTATGGAGGTCGTTGATGCAGAATACTAAGTATCCACCCTCCCTATCCCGTTAACCCTCCCGGAAATCCATCCCAAGATACCTTTTCTTTTTGTAGCTCCCAAGTCCACTGATTGGATTGAAATACCAGGGATGGTGATGAGGGATCATCTTGTAACGACCAACTGTCTCGTTCCAAACTGTTGTTAAGTTGTGTTTTTTAAACCTGGAAGAAGGAAATCGCGTTAAGTTGTTTGGTAGAATCATGTCACGAATCGAAAGAGAAGTAGGTGCTGTTGCTTCAATTTCACGAGGACATTCATGATGTAGTTTACTACAGAAAGCAATCTCTCAGCTTCCCAAACTAATTAAGCGTTATTACATAACTGCGGACGATGGAATCCTCACATGTATAATCACGTGATATTGCATCAGAGACAAGAGGTTTCCTTCGCCACCAAGCACAACATGCGTGTAAGCTGGGACTGTCGTGTCGTGAAACCGTGAGGTCTGATACGGCTCTCCAGTTACACGAGAGTAAACGGGACCAATGTGTGCTTTTACACGTTCAGTATGAATATGAGGAGAGGTTTTCTCATCTATAAATTGTTCTGAGAGTACTTATAGGAGATCGGTGGTATCCTTCAGCTCATAAATACAAAATCGCATTCAAATCTATCATATTTTAAATTTCTCTTTCTTTGTGCCAGACACATGTCGTTAGCTTCTTGTACCTATAGGTTAGATAAAATAGATAGTATTACTGTACTGACTACTAGCTTTCGTTCTGCCCGCTACTGATACGAATAGTTTTTGCCCGACTCCACATGTTCGCCGGAGAACTTTCTCGCCGCATGTTTGATTTACACTAGATGGGGTGTGGGCAAACTTTTATGTTCGCATAAAGACCTGGCGAGCCGCTTGTATTCACAGATGCCCCATGCGGCCCGCCAGGTCTTTTTGTACGGCCCGTGAACTTCCCCGCAAGGCGATATCAATTTGCGTGGTCCAGACATTTGAGAAGAGAAAAACGCGTTGAACGAGACTACAATAAGATTTATATTCGAGGCGTTTTTCGTTGTGAACAAATAATAATATTTGCATGAATAATAATTGCGTTTTCGTGTCGAAATAATATTTATTAAATATAGTTTTTGTTGAATGAGGCCCGCGAGAGATTCACGTATGCTCCATGCCCCCGCGGAGAATAAAATGTTTGCCCACCCCTGGTCTAGATGGTGTTTCTCACCTGTTTTCTATATCAGTATCTTCTCCTCCCCATCCATAGAACCTGTTACTATGCCCGTTCACCAGTTTGTACTGATCGACACTGATCGCACCAACCCCACCAAAATGGGTTCCGTAGTTGATTTTGTACTTGAACTTGTCTAAAGCTGCAAGAAAATAAAATCAGTAATGAGATGTGGAGAAGGCTGATTCAGAGGCAACTACCTAGTTTGGCTACCTTACCGGACGCCCATGACTCACGATTATTAACAATATAAAATCACTTTGCTTTATTATTTAACTCCAACTTCAACTCCACTTTCTTTTGTATTCAAGCCCTATAAATGTACGTTAAAAATTTCCCTGAAATGTTTCTAAAATTCCTTCCATCTACAGGCACAAGACGAGGCAGAACACAGAGTCCAGCAAACAAGTTTGGACCTCCACCAACAGGAGTCTTGGTGGAAAGACATCATCCTAATATACAGGTACGAGAATACACACTGATAAATAAGACAGGGGTCTCTAACCATTTATGATTCCCAAGGGTCACCCCCCATACCACCCTCTGATTGACCTGCCCTAAACATTACAAAATAGTACAGCAATTATTTACTTGAAATTTATGATTAAAATTTATTCTTTCTTTCATTAACAATATATGTTGTATTATTCAATTGCTGTTAAAGTCTCCGTTATAATCAACAATATTACAAGGCTTATAATGCAATTTTTTAGTTTTTTACTTTTTAGTTTTCTTTGATGAATACAGTGTCTATTTCAATTGATAATACATGGATATTATTTCTATATCTCGATTCCTCATACTCTAATTCATTATTTATTATATATATTATGTTCTAAATTCCTGAATGCCTGAATCTCTTCTATGTTTAGTTATTATTTTTTTTTTCAATAATCTCTATATTTCGTCTCTTTAGGGCAGGGGTTCCCAACCTTTCTTATGCTCCGCACCCCTGAAAAAAATTAAAATGTCCTCGCACCCCCAAAAAATAATATTTTTTTTAAAGATAAGGAAGATGAGATTTTTAAATAATTTTTAAATATATAATACGAAAAAACGAAATGTTTACTCTATCTCGCAACCCCTGGAATGCTCTCTCGCACCCCCAGGGGGTGCGGGTACCCCTGGTTGGGAACCCCTGCTTTAGGGGTTTGTTGACTCGAAGTCACTTCGCAAAACCCACCATTCCGAGTTATAGATATATATTATTTTGTATTTACTATTTTGTACATTTGCAAACTAAAGAAATAAAAAGGATTGATCGATTGAAAACAACCCAAAATACAAGTAAGCGAGAATCAAGGCACGCCGCCGTTGATCGAAATTGATCGCAAGATCGAATCCAAATGCAAGGCCGGTTAGCTCAGTTGGTTAGAGCGTCGTGCTAATAACGCGAATGTCGCGGGTTCGATCCCCGTACTGGCCAAAATGTATCTTGCCTCGATAGCTCAGTCGGGAGAGCGTCAGACTGAAGATCTGAAGGTCCATGGTTCAATCCCGGGTCGAAGCATTTTTTAATCAAAATTTCATTAAATGCTTTCATGTATTAAAAGGTTGAAGTACGATTTACTTCATTTTCAACCCTTTATTATTTTACTATACTACACAGTCCAGTCACAGAAAATTCATTAGACCAACCAAATAAGTAAAAAAAATCTTATTACTTTCGAAACTAGACCCGTCATGTTACCCCACCATTACCCCTGGCAGCAGGCCATCAATTTAACCCTACCCTTGGTGTACTTATGTAAATGGAACTCCCAGTGCCATTTTGACAAAATCGAAATGCCCCAAGGGCTAAGGCCTAACACCTGGTATAACACTGCTATCAATTGGCAACCCTATCTCATAAACATTGGCAACCGTCACACATACCTGGCGACAAATGCTTCGGTGTTGGCGCACATCTGTAAATATTTCGATCATCTTCTAACAGCATGTCAACGTCATGGAATATGAGACAGTCGAACTTCCATTTTGAGGAATTCATGATTTCCAGGAATCCAGCGTTCATAACACGTGCTTTATTGAAGGCTCCATCATCGTATTGTTCCGTCACAAACACACAGTAACGAATCAATTGTCTCTGAACAATAGAATACATAATTTTGTTTAATTTCAAATCGATATTCACAAGAAAGTCTTGTATATACGCGAAATAGGTTTTATATCGTAAGCTTTAACTAGTTAGTAACGTCTGGCATTAGACGGACTTTTGTGCTGATGTGAACATGCAAGCTTATTCACTTTTTATGTATTTTCAGATTAAACATCATTTGTGGAGTCACTCTAATATGCGGCGGTACTTGTGATTTGAGCAAGATTTTAAAGCTGTGGAAAACATTAGAATTTAATCTAAATATGTGTTATTATGATGCGTAACTTCTGGACATTGCCAGTATGATACAACAATCGAGTTTTAAATTTTACTGCATATATAATCGCGTTAGCAGCATGCTTGTCCTTTTTCGTCGGACTGCTGCTAGGGTAAGGATGTACTTCGCTGGCATTTAGATTTGTGATAGGAAGCTCGTAGATCGGGGTTTTATACCTGTTACTTAGTTGCATTGTTGTTTGGTCAAATTTACAGGTATTTCACTGTTTTGCAATCGTTATTCAGGACATTAGATGTTATTCAAATGCAGATGTACGGTACCCTTGATCATTTGTTGGGCGCTATTTATTTAGCTTAATTTTGTGTGAACAACAATAGTAATTTGCATAGTGAACGGACATTTGGACAACGAACGTTTCGGCCTGGCTTTTTACAAACGGTGAGAAGATTCGACGGATGGATTAGGGTTCAAGGTTAACGTTAGTTTTATTTTAGTAAATGACGGAAACGATTGTGTCGAACTGCCCTATACCATATCCGCTACAGCGGACATAAAGGTACTGACCAGTACCTTATTTTGTCAAATACCATATCCGCTACAGCGGACATAAACGTACTTACTTATCTTATCATGTCACATACGGTAGTGCCGTACACTATATAGCGCAGACCTGGTAATGTATTTATTTGTTTGCTTAAATGTATGCTTAAATTTTTTTCGATTTTTTGTCCAAAAAGTTCAAAACTGATATCTTAGGGTTAGAGTTAGGCCCAGGGTAAGAGTTAGAGTTGGGATTAGGATTAAAAAAATAATAATAATTCGAAAAAAAAAATGTTGACTAAATGTCGAACCCTGCAATGTCCGTTGGCCAAATATCCGTTGGATAAACGTCCATTGGCTAAATGTCCGCGATTCATAAAATATATATTGTGCAGTTTAGGAGGGTAACCCTAATCTACGGAGTTATATATATACGGAGTGCTTTTTACGGATTCCGTAAGTTACGGACCAACTCACCAATTCAATATCTGCGTTTAGGATTGGTTATTGACTCTATTCCCATTCGTAATCATCTCTAGTGATATTAAAGTTCAGTTACCCCTTGGTTCTAGGAATTCTCACAATTGATGACGTCATATTATTTATCGATCAGATTGAAGTTAGGTATCGCGTTAGAGATCGCCGATTCAAATCCCGTACATTTAGCCAACTGACATTTCGCCATGGTTTGTGACGTCATAACACAGAGACATTTTGCCAACTTAAAAAAGAAATTCTTTATGTGTCACTAACTTTAAACCTTACCCTAATGCTAACCCTAACCTTAGGATCTATTTTTTGAATTGTGGCGTAATGTCCTTTGGCTAAATGTCCTGATACCGGCTAATTCAGTTATCTCCAGATATTTTGCCAACATTCAAAGATTTTAATCTTAGGATAAAGGACACACGAAGAAACAAAATGTTAGTTATGATATATTGGGTGATGTTAGGGCTAGCACTGTGTATTATATTTATTGAAACATTATATTTATGGTGAAAGCTCGCTTAAACATACTATTTTTTGTGAGTGGTCGATAATATACAGGGGCAATCCAAGGCTGCTACACCTCAAGGTATCCGGACATTCAGCCAGTCAAGACAATTAGATCTTAAAGTTAGCGCTGGTTTTAGGGTTGGGGTAAGGTTTAGAGTTAGTGACACACAAATATTTTTTTTTAATGTTGGCAAAATGTCCCTCAGTTTTGACGTCACAAATTATGGCGAAATGTCAGGGATTCACACCTCAATATTATCGCTCCATATACCTGTAATATTGGATGTAAGTGATTCATCAGTGTTACCAGATGTTGTTCTCTGTTCTTGTAAGGCACGATGATCGCAACAGTTTGATTGGCAGTACAAGTCTTCGGTTCGTAACATCCGCTAGTGACGTCATATCCTGCAGCATCTATGGCGTGTTTTTCACTCGGGATGAAGTTTGCGTTGACGTCCAACTTGCCAACTGTGTGAAATAATAGAAAAGTTGGAAATTTAGAGTCATATACCCTTTTTAATGGATGGTATCGGGCTCACACGGTATCCGGACATTTGGCCAACGGACATTTCGCCACAATTAAAAAAATGGATCTTAAAGTTAGGGTTAGGTTAAGGGTGAGGTTTAGAGTTAGTGACACACAAAGAATTATTTTTTATGTTTGGCAAAATGTCCCTCTGTTATGACGTCACAAACTATGGGCAGATGTCCGGATTCGGTACACACATAACCAGTGACGACTATGACCGTCGACATTGCAAAACAACGAGATTAGGGTCGTTGTAACGAGCAATACTATTTTAGTAGGGTTAGGAATACACAATAAACCTAGCAGCTTTGGCATTTTACTGGCGCCACAGGGGGCAAACCTAATTTACAGAGTTACGGATTCTGTTTCATCGTAATGAAATTAGTATTAGTAAATTCAGTATTAGTTAGAGAGGAGGGATAAGGTAGGCTTAGGTAATAGATATTTAGATGTTAAATTAGTGAGTCGATCCGTAAATTCTGAAATCCGTAAAACCTTAAATTAGTGGGCAAAATCCGAAAATCCGCTCATCTGAAAATTAGGGTTGCCCCGCACAGGCGTCACCTGTAAGTCTCGCGTTCGTATGTCGACCTACATGTTTGTGTTGCACAGCTGCAAGTTTACGAGCCTGCTGTACTTGAAGAGGAATGCTGTGGCTTGGCGTGGACACTCCAATAACGCGACACAGAAAATTCGATCGGAATCGATGTTTACATAAATGTAGGAAAGACTTGTCCTGGTGTGAGATACGCTAGGTTAAGGTCGCTCAGCCTCGCTCTAGTTCTCTAAGTATTTTAGAGAGGACATGACGTCAACAGATACAATTCACGAGTTTTTTGGATTTTTTTTTCGGTGGGGTTTTAACTCAAAGTTAATTGTCTCGATGAAAAGAGAAATTGCAGAAATATAAACATTTGAACCAATATAAAATACTCACTCAGCAGGGGAGAAATTTCTGGACAAGACTCCAAACCATTTTCTTCTCCGAAATTATAACCTTGAGTTTTGATTGGACCGTCAGAATCACGTGATATATTTTCAATGACGTCATCTTCTGCGCTTCTCCTCAAGAGCGATCTTCTTGGTGATCTGTAGAACCCTCCTTCTTTCCCGTGCTCCACGAACGTCAACGCAAAAATTACAAGAGCGGAGTAAATCACCACCGATAACATTAACTTGCGAACAGTGGCAGCCATCTTTAAAATTACTTAGATTAGCTAACCTCTGTTTTGAATTACATGAAATATTAAAAATTGTTGTAAACTTATAAGAAGAAGATCTTCTTTTGTAGCTTGTAAAGGCGTCCCTAAACAACAGTAATTATTTCTTCCCATATTGACTATATTACACAGGGTTTCAAGCCTTTCCATGCCGAATTTTAATTAAGAAAAGTAATCGAGTTTTCACGATAAAGTTCAATTTGTGAACATTCTAAAGTTGTGATTTGAGGTTTTCTATGAAATAGTTGTTAGCCTAGCCCGCGTAGGTTCTAGTTCCGGTGAAACCAGGTTGGGTGATTCCGCTTGTCGTTTTATAGTCTTTTCACAACGAGAGCTTTTTTTTCACTGCGCTTATATCTTCAATACTCTTATACAACGATATCAGCAATACTCTTCTATTCGTCGCAATAATTTCTATCCATTATTTTATTTGACCCGACCCTGCCCACCATCTGAAACGTCTATTGCTATTGTCACAACTATCACCTGCGCGAAGGCGCGTTCCCTTGACTTCTCCATTTTCAGAAAACGTTTCCACAACGTTCTGACATCACGATGTTTTAAATCTCTACCATAGCTTCAATTTAAAGCTGTTATTTCATTTGTCATCGTTTACGCCGTCCAATTCCGACCCCTTGAAAACTGTTTTGCTAATTTTGAATACGACATATTTTCTTTGAATCCCAAACATTTAGCCAACGGACATTGAGCCAATATTTGCAGACGGGAACATTTAGCCAACATTCAAAAAATAATATATCTTACATTTTTCTTTGTGTGTCCCTAACCATGACGCGAACTCTAAGGCTCGTAACGGATAAACCCGTATCCCGGATAAACCCTGGAAAAACACGCAACGGAAAAAAGACGGGAAAGTCGTGGAAAGAGTTAAATCGAAATTAGTTCCCTACATCCGACATCTCGCTCAATAGTTCCTTGACTTGAAATATAACTAATTAGAAGAACCAGATATTATTTTCAGATTGAATGCTGCTAATTACTCGACACACTTCTTGTTTGAAATCACAATTCTTATCAAGCTTGCTCCTTCAATCACTCAAAAGCTGGATAAATGCATTTTAATTAATCTCGCAGATCTGAATCCATCCTTAAGATGGAAACACATAGGGGACGACAAATACCTTAGTGCTCTTGACTGACCATATAGTTAACTGCTCGCTGTTTCTCAGATCACTAGAGTCTTTGATCGCAAAAGATTTTCCATCGATGTAGCTAGTGTGTCCTGTCCGTCATATTGAAACAATGGAAATCGAATAAAACACGCAGCTAAATCATTCATCGTATTCCTAACTTTGTATTAGATTACATTTCATTAGAGTTCATTTCCTATTCCCTATTTCCTCTCCTCACTATATTGATTTTATTTAAATTATTTCCCCATATTTCATCTCAATCTTCAAACAAATGAGGTGTTGCTGACTAGATGACCCTTGGTCCTTCGCAACCCCTGTCATTTCCGAAAGATTTTTTTCCACTGTGCACTATTTCTTATATAATTATGTATCTTTTTTGACGACAAAATAAAAAATTGATCGATTGATTGATAGATTTACCTCTCCAAATATCTGACTCTATACTATTTGGGCATGTCATCAAAACACTCATCAAATCAAATACATTATCAGTAAATCTTCGATCTGGTCTTGCATCTACATGAATGGAGCAACCTGCCCTCGGGGCCTAACACCAATCATCGCCCATGGCAACAATACGTGTATTCAAGTAATGACCGACCGAGTAATCAAATAGTTTGAAAGCAATATTGTTCAGATTTAATTACTGCGAGGGAAACTATGATGACAATATTCGGCCGGCAATGCTCTATCCCGTGCTACAAGGCATCATTCTAAAAAACAGGAATTTTTGTAAAATTCGTCTGTACGTTATCGCCAACCTATGGAGCATGCATTGTGCCCCTTTCACACTACAGTAGATATACGGTAGAATTGCTTATTTAGAGAGAAAACTACGCAAATGCTGATTTGCAAAGTAGAACTACCGTCGTGCTTATTTGCAAATAAACATTTGCGTAGTTTTACTTTGTAAATAAGCAATTCTACCGTAGTGTGAACATGCCATGAGTGTGTATCTAGTGGTATCAGCATCGTATGTTTTTCGATTTGACTCATTTTGAAAAACTGTTACTAAATTTTACGACTTTTTCGTCTGATTGGGCTAACTTCCATGGGCGCTCGCTATAGTGCCGTTCCTTCTTGCACCAGAAATGGAATTTTCCGAAGTTGCCAACAAATTTCGCGCGTTTTTGACTCTCATTTACTTCGTGTTATCCTATTTTGAAAAGAAAACGGGAATAATATTAATATTGTGTCAGAAAGTTTTGTCCCTCCTCTTCCTCCATATTAACATATTTAGTACTGCCAGACAAGTGTCGTATATGACGCAACATAACTGAAGCGTGAAAAATTTGGTGCATGAGTATAATATGAGTGAGTGAAATGTGAAATTTGAAGAATTGATGTGAAACCCAGTAGTAAATGAGAGCCCAAAAATATTTCTGACCCTGTATAAAATAACAAAAAAGCAATAGGCTGGCCACCCCTGATCTAGCAAAAGTTGACGAAATTAAACTTTTATTGTATACAGACGAGACTATGTCATCTATTATCTCTTGCCACCACAAGCGGTAATTTTCCATATACCTCTCTAAAACTTCAGTGCCGTTTCATGGAACATATCGGTTAACTTTCTTGATTTTACAGAAGCGTTCTCTTTTATTAGGCTATGCCAGTCTCTATCCAAGTGGATTTTATGATTCGATCCACTAAAAGTTCATATAAAATGTGAATTTGATATAAGTTAAGTTAAGAGGTTTATTAAAATCAAATATTGTCTATTAAATAATAATAAAATAGGAATAATTATATGCTGAATAGGTCATTCTGACGTCATAAGAAACATTATGCTGAAACAATAGAAGATAAAATTGAATACAAAAATTCAAAGTACATTCATTTTCAGTCGAAATATAAAATTAGAAAAATGTAATAAAAACACGTCACAATGGTCAGACAGATGACGTCATCTATATGAAATATATATATATATATATATATATATACAGTTCAAATGACTAAATGATTATTTGCCGTCGCTTCCAGCCATCAACGGAACAATAATGTCTTAATATATAAATATTGATTAATGGTAAGAAACCTGGGAAATGAAAAATTCTACTACATATATTTTTCGTATTATATTGAATTTGAAAAGTAAAATAAGAAAATGATCTTCCGATTTATATTTGGCGAATGGATATTGGGAAAATATTTCCTTGATTTTCTCTGAATCGTACTTCAACACCAGTCATTCTTTCACGACGCGCCTTTGGGAACTACTGCTACAGGTTAAACTATTATAATTTTACCGAAAAACATTGGATTTGTCCAGTAATTAGCCATTTTTGAAGCAATTCTGCCAAGAAAATTGGTTTTGAATGGCCTGGGGAGGAAATAACTGCAATTATTCTTATATGCCAGTCGTATCGATTTGAACGCTTGATTGTATATGTATATTAATAGTATTTTCAACACGAAATTTTGTCGTAGACGATGCAAATTTTGGCAACAGTTGGGAGGTAATATTGATGGAATATAAAATACAGTAAAATAAATAAGTTTATCAATTGTATCAAAATTCAGTAGTACAATACAGTAATCTTGTTGCTTGACTTCTGATTATCAATTTTTCAAGCTCACGTGCAATTTTATGATATACAAAACTAATTTTATGATACAGAGTAAATACGATATCCAGACATTCAGCCAACGGTCATTTCGCCAACGTTCAAACAGTTATATCTTAGAGTTAGGGTTGGTGTGAGGGTTAGGGCCAGGGTTTGTGACACAATGATTTTTCGAATGTTGGTGGATATCCTTTCAGCAAATGCTGGCGAAATGTTCGTTGGTTAAATGTCGGGGATTCGTACGTAGTCTAACGGCGAAACGGCAAATTCAAGTGATCATATAGTGCATTGGAAGGGCCAAAGAAAGTAAAATATGTGCAAGTGTTCGAACAGCCAGATTCTAATAAAATGTTCACATGCCCACTTCACAATACAGTAGATATACGGTAAGATTGCCGAAGAATTGCTTATTTACAAAGAAAAATTACGCCAGTGCTTATTTGCAAATAAGCATGATGGTAGTTCTACTTTGCAAATCAGCATTTGCGCAGTTTTACTTTGTAAATAAGCAATCCTACCGTAGATCTACTTTAGTGTGAAAGGGGTAATAGTGAGCATCGTTGACTTGGCGTTACAACTGATGAGACTAAAAGGCACAAGTCTCAATGGGTCTCTTGGTGATACAAGGATAAATATTATCGTTACAATAACTTGGATAATTTCATATTTCCATCAAACGCGGATAAAGTCGTTTAATTTCGTACAAAAAGCGCCGTAAAGGATTTCCTTCACAGAGAATCTTCTTCCTTCTATTTTTCTAGGAAGGTATCATCTGGTGACATCAATTTCTTCAAAAAAGTGTTTAATGTCTCTTCTTGACATTTTTCTTGTCCGAGATTTTTTCCTTTTTCTTGATT
>JAUELA010000577.1:0-12233 GCA_031471845.1 Boltenia villosa | reverse complement strand
ATCAAATATTATGTCGAAAATTACGAAAATCGTTCCCACTGTGATTATACTAACGGTAAACCCGAATCGCAGTTTGTCAAATGATAATGTATGATTTTTTGCCTATTATATGACATCATTACATACTAGTGTAGTCTTCTCATTTCTATGGAGTGACCCCAAAAATTTATATATATATAAAAAAAATTACAAGTGTAAGGTATGAGAAGTATTTTTGCTAAAAATTTAATGAAAAGGTAAAAATTGTGATTTTCAATAATTTTTTGGCAAAATCCAGAATTTCTGTCAATCAATTGATTGATTTTCGTACCTAGTTTCTGGGAAAATCATGTTATTTTCTTTTCAATATTATATTTTGAACAATCGTCTTTTTCTAAAAATTTCATTAATAAGAAAAAAAAGAAAATTTCTGTGAAATTGTGGTAAAAATGCAATTTTCATCAAAGGCCACAAAAATAATGAATTTTCACATATTTTTAGTCAATTTCACGCTATTTTTCGATTCAATGAAATTTTGAACCTTATTGGCAGTTACAAGATAATGAATGCACTTTTTCCTATTAGCCGTAAATAGCTCTGTATATTACGTAGATTTTTGTTCAATTTATATACAATTCATGGACTCGACTTGATTTCTATACAATAAAATATTTACTACTGAATGAAAAGTTTGTGTCAGATTATCTTCCACTTAAAAAATGACAGTTGACAAATACGATGGCAGTTGAATTGAGTTAATCAGAGTGATTTTTTCCTGGTGTAAATGGACTTCAGAAAGATATGGAGATGAGAGAAGGTAGGAGAAGTAAAATGTCGCTTAGAAAATGGAAAAATTTTGACCTCGTTCGAGCACAAAAATCTTCGATCTGAAGGCTTGAAAATCGGCTGAAAGGCTAGGGGTGGTGGTATCGTCAAAATTTTCATGTCAGAATTGTGACCAAGTATGGATGCAGAGATACTTATATTAGAACCAAGTTTATTATTATAATATAAGACACGGTGGCCTAGTGGTTAGCGTAGAAGGCTGCAACTCGTCGGGGCGCGGAGCAAGCTGAGGTCGAGCCCCACACAAGGTACAAGGGAGGAAGGTTGAAAATATACGAAATTATAAATTTTTCTCATTTTTGGCGATATTCGCGCCCAGCCCAGAAATTCTGGAAAAATCGCTCGCCAGCAGCCTCGACGTGGACCACTGAAGCGGGACGCTTAACCATATGACGTCATTGTTCGTTCCGCCAGCTGATCTGCCAAATTTTGATGACGTCACATCCGCTACCCATATATATTTCATGACGTCATTCATACGAATCCTCATTTTATTACGGCATTCTACGAAAGATGACATCATTTCTAGCTCGATCACAACTTTCAGCACGTCGATAAAAAATTGGCAATCAATTTTGTCGCTAATAATTTTATTTCCGTTACAAATCTACACAATTACAATTAATTATAATAAACACCAATTACGAATCACGAATTAATTGAATTTTTTAACTATATTGAATGATATCATGCATTAACGGTTGATTTCATGCCTGTGGTTAGGGGGTCGAATTCAGCAGGAAATTCATTTTTTTTAATAAACAAAATCATTGTTAAATCCACTACAAAAAATATATATAATATATAAATGATATCAAACATATTATTAAAGACGGATGAAATTCATTGTTAAATCCCACTGGTAAAAAATAAATGTGATGCGGCAAATTTTTGGGATCATTGATCTATGGCATTACGTCACACTTTTTAAACTTCGTGTTCAAAAAAGAATAATGGCAAAGGGCAGTTCTGTAGAAGACCATAGCATACAATCGCTGCTGCCTTGTGACGACTGTTTTTGTAATATATTTTCATTTCATTTTTGTTGTTTTATTTTTTTATTATGTTTTTTTTGCCAATTTGTCAATTTATAATTTATGTTGTCATTTTTTTTTTTCATCTGTCAATTTGATATAATATTTTTGTTTTATATTGATGTATTATATTTATTATTTCTCCGCGTTTAAATTGTTTTAATACTGGTTTTAGTAATTAAATTCTTTTTAGGTTTATTGTTCATGAACAGTCGTCACAGACGGCAGGTTGAACGCTGGAACATCTAAGGCTTCAAGTAATAAATATATATATAGTTAAACAATATACAAAATCATATTTATTGAAGATCATTATGCTGACAATAAGCTAGTTGTTTAGCAATTGCGGGGTGAAGACATGCATGGAATCGAAAATTCAGTCGAGCCGTAATTCCGAGCAATTGTAACCCAATCCTAATTTTAGATGGAACGTAAGTAGTTGGGACCCAAGGAACGAAACCCGTAATCGACCCCAAAAAGCAGGTGACGGAAAGTTAGGACGAGACCAATTGGGCATGGGGGTTCAATTCCTGTTCACATAGTAATATTGTACTCGCCTTAATTTGTGGAATGTTTTAACTTTAATCACCCACCATCTGTATGTGCCGAAATTGCCAACCTAAAAATAAAATACAACTTGGCGATAAATAGATGAATAAAACGATGAGTGAAATAATTTGCATTTAAAATTTTTATGCTTCACAACATATACTTCAGTTATTCGTCATCATCATCATCAGGAATTTTGTTTTTCCGACTGCACTCACAAAATTTATGTCTTGTGATCGAATCAAGAGACTGTGTACTGTGGCAGCAGCATTCCTCGCCGCAAGCTCACACGGAGTTTGTCAGCGAGGTGAGGGGATGTAGATACGATAGAGCAATCTTTTCCTTTTGCAGCGTTTCTTCATTAGTATTCATCAGTATAGGGTCAGAAATGAAATTATCTCAGCTGAAAGGAAGAAGACTTATATATTTATATATATATACCATACCAATCAACGAACCACGTGTGCGAATGTTAAAAAATTAGCATATGCATTTTGAACTTGTGAAGAAAATTTTATTTTGCGGACATCCACCATCGAATAGCAATGGAACTCTACAAACAAAGTGTCGAGAGTAGCTGGACCAATTTCAACGAATTTATCCACCTATTCGATCATGTATTTTGTTGAAAAGGATGATAACAACAATTACTTTATCTTGCGAGGCGAGAATGTTGGTGATCTACATGCATAGGTACATTTGAATGTTGTTCGGGCCGGTCACGTTTTGCACAGGTTTATCTAGTTTCTTGATCTCCACGACGAGTAATTTGAGCTGAAATGACATTTTAAACGCTCAGCGTTATTCAATTTTCATACAAAATATAACTTTAGGAAGAGAAAAACTCGCGATACATTTACACGAGCTCTGCATCTTTCAAATCGACGGAAAATAAACCCATCCCAACGAATTTATTCACATATTTGATCCTGAAGCTATGTTGTTGAAAAAGGATAAAAACAATATTACTTTCTTGCTTGCGAGGCGATAATGTTGACGATATACATGCATTGGTACATTTGAATGTTGTTCGGACCCGTCACGTTTTGCACAGGAGGTTCCTCTAGTTACTTGATCTCCACGACGAATGATTTGAGCTGAAAGAGAAATGAGCTCGCCACGACATTTTAAACGCTCTATGTTATGAAATATAATTTCTTTAACTTCGGAAGAAAAAACCTCGCGATGCATTTGCACGTGGTCTGACAGCAATTCCTCTTTTTCATCTTTGTTGGGAGTAGACCAACATTTCAGAGCTGAAATGGAAAAAAAGAGCTCTTCATAGGATTTTAAAAATGGTGAAAGGAGAAACGTGAAACTCGATGTTATCCAATACATTTTCGCAGCTTTTGGATGAAAAAAGGGACGAGTTTAATTTGCACGTGATCGGACAGGACGGACAATAAAGACGTTGTCAGTAGACGAACACTGAAAACAATTACAATAAATTTCTCGACAATATAAGCTAAAAACAAAACTTCATATGAAAATCTTTACCATACATTTGGATACGGCTGCGCCGAGACTATTATTCACAGGGCTTGATCTAAATGCAAAAGTGAAGACTGAACACATCTGACAGCTTGAATGTTTTACAAATTCACAACTCCACCGCAGAAAATCCCCGCCTGTCTTTTTCGTCACGTGCCTTGTGCACCTTAGAAACTTCTTCGGGATGCATTTGGACGTGGCCCAGACAAGTTATGTATGGGAGAATGGATGGAATTTCTGAACTAAAAAAACAGTTAGGATTTATACAATTCCTAATCCAACAAACAACCTGCATACGAAGTGATTGTAATCATGGTATAATAGCTGCGACTGCCAATTATTCTCCTGGACTTTTTTCGTATTCTAAAGGAAAAACAGCTTTTTAATACAAGTATATCGTTGAGGAAACCCAAGATTTACTTTCACCTTTGAAAATACAAATACTCCGAATTTATAACTTCAACCACGAAAAATCCTCGCTGTCTTTTTCGGCATGTTCACCTTCGAATCTTCTTCGGGATGCATTTAGACGTGGCCCAGACCAACTTGTACATGCGAGAATGGGTCGAGTTTCTGTATAGAAACTAATAATAAACAAGTTTCCATATTTTAAAATGATGATCCAACAAACTACCTTCACATAAAGTCATATTGCCATCAGGGCAGAAGAGCTGCGATTGTCAATTTTCCGTGTAATCAAAGAAGCATATTCCTTATTCTAAGGGGAAATGGCTCTTTTTAATATCCAGAGATTTACTTCCACCTTTGAAAATTCTCATCTTTATGTTGCATTTCCAGTTTAAGACGTCATTTTTGAAACACTTTCTGTGAAGTAATCTATGGAAACATTAGCATTTAAACATAAATAACATAAAAAAAATATAATAACCACACAATCGTGATTTCACTCATTTTTGTTATGTTTGATTTGTGTTTTGGTAATTTGTATTTTTTAAATTTGTTGTTCATGTCTTAATTTGTTGCATTTTTGCATCATTGTATTTTTGCGAGTTTTTGTTTAGTTATTGCAAGGTTTATTGTTCTTTGTTCGTTGATTTGAATATTGTTGTTTTAGTTTAGTTGATTCGATAGTATTGAATTTTGTATATTATATTTTATATTGTGTTATTTTTTATTCATCAATTTCTTTCATTTGATACAAAAATTCGTGCAAAAAACACTCCACAAAAACACTTTCCTTTTTTAGAATACAAACCATAAATCGCTTTTAAATATGAGCTGTCCTCTTCTTCCTTTGGATCGATTCACGTGCGCTGGCTTTTCCGTTCTAAAAACGCAAAAAGCGTTTATCAAATTAGTAATTCCGTAAAATTACAAATGAATATGAAAAATTACCAATTTTAATACTTTGAATTGGCATCATCGCAAATCTTCAGCAATTCTCCAGCATTCCCACTTGCCCGCGTTGTGCCTGAAAACAACGGGAGTTTTTTAAACAATAACGGACAAACCAATCGGCAAATATATTATTATCGAATCACAATCAACAATGACGTCATAATAATGTTGTTGTAGAATTCAAAATATATATATATGGTGATCTTCCACATGTCACCGCTCAGTGATAAACTTTCTCTCCAGCCTAACAACGGTCCGATTATTAACTAACCCTGATAGTGTGAATTGAGATTTAGATTGTAGCGGTGACAAGTGGAAGTTCACCTAATATATGCCAATTCCGGACAACATGGAATCACCTCCTACTAATCGTTTCTCAAATTTAACATTTTCCGCGATTATAATTAAGAGTAAATGGTGCTTATAATTACATAGACTTTGGCACAAAAGACTGAACAATTTCGAAAAGCCGCACCAAAAGAAACGTTTATATACGGCGTTGCAGATTTGGAATTTATAATAGATTGAAACAGCATTGAAACGGGTAAATAACATATAAACGAGTTGTATACAAAAGATAAATCACGAACACATGAAAAGACTTACTCACCAATTCTCTTGCATGAGAGACAACCTCGCGGCATCACGGTTCCATCAAATGGACGAAAAAATCACAAAATTAATCCAGCGTGGCACAAGAAAAGGCGGGAAAATTCATCACGTGATACAAAATTATTTGAAGAAACAAATAAAGGTGGGAGAAGTAATGATAAGAGTCAGATTCCACTTCCCCAAATCTAATCGAGGTGTTATCATTAATTCCCGCATTCGTTGATCTCCTCCAATGATTACTGCCTTGATGGATTGTTGGAAATTTATTTAGTTATCCAGAAAAGGAGTTTATTGATTATATGAATTTTCACACATTTTTTAGTCAATTTCAGGCTATTTTTCGATTCAATGAAATTTTGAACCTTATTGGCAGTTACAAGATTATGAATGCACTTTTTCCTATTAGCCGTAAATAGCTCTGTATATTACGTAGATTTTTGTTCAATTTATATACAATTCATGGACTCGACTTGATTTCTATATAATAAAATATTTACTACTGAATGAAAACTTTGTCTCGGATTCTCTTTTTCACTTAAAAAATTACAGCTGACAAAAATAAATACTATGGCAGTTGCATTGAGTAAGTCAAGTTAGAAATGGGCTTCAGAGAGATAGAGAGGATGTTGGTTGAAGATGAGAAGGTAGAAGAAAATGTCGCTTAGAAAATGGAAAAATTTTGACCTCGTTCGAGCACAAAAATTGTTCGTTGAAGGCTTAAAAATCGACTGAAAGGCAAGGGGGTGGGTGGTATCGTCAAAATTTTCATGTCAGAATTGTGACCAAGTATGGATGCAGAGGTACTTATATTAGAACCAAGTTTATTACACTATAAGACGCGGTGGCCTAGTGGTTAGCGAAGAAGGCTGCAACTCGTCGGGGCGCGGAGCAAGCAGAGGTCGAGCCCCGCATAAGGTACAAGGGAGGAAGGTTGAAAATAAACGAAATTATAAATTTTTCTCATTTTTGGCGATATTCGCGCCCAGCCAGAATTCTGGAAAAATCGCTCGCCAGCAGCCTCGACGTGACCACTGAAGCGGGACCGCTAACCATATGACGTCATTGTTCCGCCAGCTGATCTGCCATATTTTGATGACGTCCTTCTTAACGTGCAATCGACGTCATCTACACATCCGCTACCCCATATATATTTGATGACGTCATTCATACGGGAGAATCCTCATTTTGTTACGTCATTCTACGAAAGATGACCTCGATCACTTTCAGCAAGTCGATAAAAAATGGCAATCAATTGTCGATAATAATTTTATTTCTGTTACAAATCTTCACAATTACAATTAATTATAATAACCAATTACGAATTACACCTCAAATCAAATATAATGAAAAGGATTGAATATATTAGCATTAACTGCATGAAGCGGGACCTGGGGTTAGTTAGGGGGTCGAATTTTTAACAAGTATTGAAATTAATAATAAAATGATATCGAAAATATTAAAGACGGATGGAATTCACTGTTAAATCCACTGTAAAAATAAATATGATGCGGCAAATTTTTGGAATCATTGATCTATGGCATTACGTCTGTTGCAATCTCTGGTTGCATGGATGAACGAAGCAAATGTCCGAAAATACCAGGTTACGTGATGACGTCACCAATAGCGTATCTTCGCCATTGTAGACTAATGATCTGCAAAACAATACAGAACGGAGAAAAATTTGGTAAAAACGTAGCTATCAAATAAAAAGAATAATGGCAAAGGGCAGTTCTGTAGACCATAGCATACAATCGCTGCTGCCTTGTGACGACTGTTTTTGTAATATATTTTTATTTCGTGTTTGTTGTGTTTGTGTTTTTTTATTGTTTTTTTTTTTTTGCCAATTTGTCAATTTATAATTTATGTTGTCATTTTTTTTCATCTGTCAATAATTTTGATATATTTTTTTGTGTACTAATTTTTTTTTGTTGTTTCATATTGATTGTATTAAATTTATTATTTCTCCGCCTTTAAATTGTTTTAATGCTGGTTTTAGTAATTAAATTCGCTATCTTTTTGGGTTTATTGTTCATGAACAGTCGTCACAGACAGCAGGTTGAACGCTGGAACATCTAAGGCTTCCAGTAATAAATATATATATAGTTAAACAATATACACACAAAATCATATTTATTGAAGATCATTATGCTGGCAATAAGCTAGTTGTTTAGCAATTGCGGGGTGAAGACATGCATGGAATCGAAAATTTAGTCGAGCCGTAATTCCGAGCAATTGTAACCCAATCCTAATATTAGATGGAACGTAAGTAGTTGGAACCCAAGGAACGAAACCCGTAATCGACCCCAAAAAGCAGGTGACGGAAAGTTAGGACGAGACCAATTGGGCATGGGGGTTCAATTCCTGTTCACATAGTAACATTGTACTCGCCTTAATTTGTGGAATGTTTTAACTTTTAATCACCCACCATCTGTATGTGCCGAAATTGCAAAACCTAAAAATAAAATACAACTTGGCGATAAATAGATGAATAAACGACTAGTGAAATAATTTACATTGAAATTTTAATGCTTCACAACATTTTCAGTTATTCGTCATCATCATCAGGAATTTTGCTTTTCCGACTGAGCTCACAAAATTTAGGTCTTTTGATCAAGTGACTCTACTGTGGCAGCAGCATTCCTCGCCGCAAGCTCACATGGAGTTTGTCAGTGAGATGAAGGGAATACAACTCACTTGAATGGATGTAGATACAACAGAGCAATATTTTCCTTTTGCAGCGTTTCTTCAATAGTATTCATCAGTATATGGTCGGAAATGAAATGATCTCGACTAAAAGGAAGAAGAACTGATTATATACGATGCCAATCAACGAACCACGTGTGCGAATGTTAAAAAACTAGCATATGCATTTTGAACTTGTGAAGAAAATTCTCTTTTGCGGGCATCCACCATCGAATAGCAATGGAACTCAACAAACAAGTGTCGAGAGTAGCTGGACCAATTTCAACGAATTTCTCCACCTATTCGATTATGTATTTTGTTGAAAAGGATGATAACAATAATTACTTTCTTTCTCGCGAGGCGAGAATGTTGGTGATCTACATGCATTGGTACATTTGAACGTGGTTCGGACCGGTCACGTTTTGCACAGGAGGTTTATCTAGTTTCTTGATCTCCACGACGAGTAATTTGAGCTGAAATGACATTTTAAACGCTCAACGTTATTCAGTTTTCATACAAACTATAACTTTAGGAAGAGAAAAACTCTCGATACATTTACACGAGCTCTGCATCTTTCAAATCGACGGAAAATAAACCCATCCCAACGACTTTCTTCACATATTTGACCCTGGAGCTATGTCGTTGAAAAAGGATAAAAACAATATTACTTTCTTGCTTGCGAGGCGAGAATGTTGACGATATACATGCATAGGTACATTTGAATGTTGTTCGGACCCGTCACGTTTTGCACAGGAGGTTTCTCTAGTTTCTTGATCTCCACGACGATTGATTTGAGCTGAAAGAGAAATGAGCTTGCCACGACATTTTAAACGCTCTATGTTATGAAATATAATTTCTTTAACTTTGGAAAAAAAACCTCGCGATGCATTTGCACGTGGTCTGACAGCAATTCCTCTTTTTCATCTTTGTTGGGAGTAGACCAACACTGCAGAGCTGAAATGGAAAAAAATAGCTCTTCATAGCATTTTAAAAATGGTAAAACGAGGCTCGATGTTATTCAATACATTTTCGCAGCTTTTGGATGAAAAAAGTGATTAATTAAATTTGCACGTGATCGGACAGGACGGACAATAAAGACGTTGTCAGTAGATGAACACTAAAAACAATTACAATAAATTTCTCGACAATACAAGCTAAAAACAAAATTTCATATGAAAATCTTTACCATACATTTGGATACGGCTGCGCCGAGACTATATTATTCACAGGGCTTGATCTAAATGCAAAAGTGAAGACTGAACACATCTGTCAGCTTGAATGTTCTACAAATTCACAACTCCCCCGCAGAAAATCCCCGCCTGTCTTTTTCGTCACGTGTCTTGTGCACCTTAGAAACTTCTTCGGGATGTATTTGGAAGTTGCCCAGACAAGTTACGTATGGGAGAATGGATGGAATTTCTGAACTAAAAAACAGTTAGGATTTATACAATTCCTAATCCAACAAACCACCTGCATACGAATTGATTGTAATCATGGTATAATAGCTGCGACTGTCGTATTCTAAAGGAAAAATAGTTTTTTAATACAAGTATATCGTTGAGGAAAACCCAAGATTTACTTTCACCTTTGAAAATACAAATACTCCAATTTATAACTTCAACCACGAAAAATCCTTGCTCGTCTTTTTCGGCATGTTCACCTTCGAATCTTCTTCGGGATGCATCTAGACGTGGCCCAGGCCAACTTGTACATGCGAGAATGGGTCGAGTTTGTGCAAAGAAACGAATAATAAACAAGTTGCCTGCCATTTTTTAAACGATGATCCAACAAACCACCTGCACATAAAGTGATATTGCCATCAGGGCAGAAGAGCTGCGACTGTCAATTTTCCGTGTAATCAAAGAAGCGTATTCCTTATTCTAAAGAAAAAGTGACTTTTTTAAGTATAGATGTATTGTCGAATAAATCCAGAGATTTACTTTCACCTTTGAAAATTCTCATCTTTGTTGCATTTCCAGTTGAAGACGTAATTTTTGAAACACTTTCTGTAAAGTAATCTATGAAACATTACAATTTAAACATAAATAACATTTGAAAATATATAATAACCACACAATCGTGATTTCACTCATTTTAATTTTTGTTACGTTATGTTTGATTTGTGTTTCGGTAATTTGTATTTTTTAAATTTGTTGTTCATGTCTTAATTTGTTGCATTTTTGCGAGTTTTTGTTTTAGTTATTGCAAGGTTTATTGTTCTTTGTTTGTTGAATTGAATATTGTTGTTTTAGTTTAGTTGATTCGATAGTATTTAATTTTGTATATTTTATTTTATTTTGTGTTATTTTTTATTCATCAATTTCTTTGATTTGATTCAAAAATTGGTGCAAAAACACTCCACAAAAACACTTTCCTTTTTTAGAATACAAACCATAAATCGCTTCAAAATATGAGCTGTCCTGTTCTTTCTTTGGATCGATTCATGTCCGCTGGCTTTTACGATCTAAAACGCAAAAAGCGTGCGAATCAAATTAGTAATTCCGTTAAAATGCAAATGAATATAAAAGAATTAACAATTTTAATACTTTAAATTGGCTTCATCTCAAATCTTTCGCAATTCTCCAGCATTCCCACTTGCCCGCGTTGTGCCTGAAAACAAGGAGGTTTTTACAATAA
This sequence comes from Boltenia villosa, assembly GCA_031471845.1. Lineage (NCBI taxonomy): Eukaryota > Metazoa > Chordata > Ascidiacea > Stolidobranchia > Pyuridae > Boltenia > Boltenia villosa. Next base: position 1,044 of record JAUELA010000577.1, on the reverse strand, counting down.
CGGACAAACTGATCGGCAAATATATTATTATCGAATCACAATCAACAATGACGTCATAATAATGGTAGAACATTCATATAAACAATATATGGTGAACGGTACGCCAACGATCTGATTATTACCTAACCCTAACAGTGTGAAATGATATTTAGATTGTAGTGGTGACAAATGGAAGTTCACCTAATATATTCTTAATTCCAGACGAAATGGAATCACCTCCTAATATGCGGTTCTCAAATGTTAGCATTTCCCGCGATTTTTCCCGCGATTTTTGTTATTTATTATTTATTAAGTAGAATAATTTAGAAGAAAAACCACACCTAAAGAATGAAACGTTTATATAAGACGCAGCAGATTCGGACTAAATTAAACTTCCACTTGTCACCGCTACACTCTTAATCACATGCTCATCCCACACTGTTAGGATTATATGCTCATTTCACACGGTTAAGTTAGGAGTGGGGTTAGTAAATAATCAAATAGTTGGCGTACCGTTGTTAGGCTGGAGAGAAAACATACCACTGAGCGGTGATATGTGGAATTTATATAGGGTATACGGGGTTGAACAGCAGTGAAACGGGAAACGGGTAAATAACATATAAACAGAACTATATAAAAATAAATAATCACGAACATATTGAAAGAACGACTTACCAATTCTCTAGAAAGCAATAGAGACAACCTCGCAACATCACGGTTCCATCGACAAGACGAAAAATCGCAAATTTATTCCAGCGTGTCACAAGAAAGAGACGGAAAAGTTATTCACGTGATACAAAGATTATTTGAAGAAACAAAGAAAAGTGGGAGAAGTAATGATAAGAGTCAGGTTCCATTTCCCAAAATCTAATCGAGGTGTTATCATTAATTCCCGCATTCGTTGATCTCCTCCAATGATTACTGTGTTGATGAATTGTTGGAAATTTATTTAGTTATCCAGAAAAGGAGTGGATTGACTATATCTTACATCTCGCGCAACAAACTTTTGTTTATTGATAGCATGCACAGAATGATCAGTATAATACTAAAACTCTAAAATTGCTT